>PYSP01000479.1:0-18921 GCA_003049395.1 Pseudohalonectria lignicola | reverse complement strand
GCCCCAAACATCACATGGCAGTACCAACTCACCTAAGGTCGGTAGGTATCTATCTAGGTCCTCCATATGTGTGTATCACAGGACACGGCAAGCCATGCTTCGAATCCAATAGCACCTGCTTCCCTTTTTACTCTCTCTTCTCTCTCTTTGGTTCTCCTCCGCCCTCCCGGCGCGAAGTTCGTTGCTCTCAAGAACACGTCCAAAATATACCTCCTACTTTTTCGTCTTTTCCTCTCAATGTGGATCAATCGCTTGGTCGGGCAGTCCTCAGGGCAGGGCAGATTTTTCCAGGCTTCGGCAACATCTCCATCTGCTTCCAGGGGGGTGGTATGTGTCGGCCCAGTAATTTGCAGGTCAAACAGACACATCCAGGCGCGGATATGAAGATCACTCAGTTTAATATGGGGACATTCTTCCAGTCTAATAGCACTGGATCGGTGATATTATCCGGATGATGGCACTGGGCCGAGTAGTATGGCCCCGACGCAATCAAGCACAGCAATCAACAGCGGACTTTAGTGTATTTTGAGGACCGCCCACCCTCGCTGGGCTCAGCACGCACGGAGGAGAGAGGTGACTTGGTACAGTAGAGAAAGATGAGACAAACTGGACCCTCTTCATATCAAAAGATCGTCCGACGTCAATAAACAGTTGGGGAACACTTGGTCTGGGGAACAGACCTCGGTGCCGCAAAATGTAAACACCTGCCGGCAATTGAACCACGGGCGAGCCGTTGAGACTCATCAGAGCATATGGTGATTGATGAATACTTACCTACCTACCCAGTAGTTTGAGCGCCGCAACCATTTGTTTCCGTGCAACCTAAATACCATCAGCTCACCAAGCCCACCATCCAGTCCCGATCTGCTCTGCAGCCGTCCGCAGCAGACCACGAGGCCTCACCGATGAGCCGACTCGGCCGACACGGCTGACAGCGTGACCACATCGCCATATGACTACATGTAATTGGCCGTGTTTCTAGTATACTGCAGTACACTAGGAGCGCGCAACGGGGTTCACAATAAGGCCGTCGGAAGAATAGGGGCTTGTCTGCATTTAACCATTGTTGCTACCGCAGTAGGCACATACCCCAGGATACCCCATCCTTGATCGCCCAGAGACAGTTCAGACATATCTGTATTCTGTAGCTAGCACGGGGCTGTCTGCTTGCCTCCCCTGGTTCATCATTGCGGACCAGTCTTCCGGGAAAGGCGTCCCGATTCAGCATCCGGAGTGTTGTCCCATAGGATTGGCAAATTCTCCGCGAGACTAGCTAGACGGCCTGGAGGACCGCAGGGATTTGTTTCTTTCGTTTTTTTTCTTTCAGTTTTATTTTTGATAAAAACAATCAAGCAAGATCTCCACTCCGAGGCGCCGGTCGGCTGATGTACTTACATGTAATGGCTGGCCCTGGCCATAATGACTGCCCTAGTAGCGGCCACGTATTGCTGTATTCAACACCATTTGGATGTCTCCAGTCTGACCAGGGGAGGTATGTAAGGTGGATAGTGTAGGTACCTATCTACCTCACTATTTTCGGTCATTACTGGTTGTGCGCACATCCGACAAGGCATCCGGGGCCTCAGTCTAGATCGACTCGCTACTTTCGGACCTCGCCTGGATGAGGCCCTCGTTCAGTCCGCATTTCCCCAGACACGCCAAAGGACAGCGCACAGGACGCTACCAAACTACAGCTGCAGACTCAGCTTGAGCTTCGGGCGCACAGAGGATTCTCAGAGGAGACCCCGGAGAATATGGCGCGGACCAAGCAAGCGTTCTGGGCTGCAGCAGCCCTCTGGCTGTTCCTGTCCACACCACTGGCGGCGAACCTGCTTGTGTCCCACTTCAGCGGCAGCCTGTACTCCTTATCACTCACTAGCAGTGGTACTAGCAGCGGGCAGCTGGCACTCAAGTCCACCCTGCGCGCAGGCGGGGTGATGCCCAGCTGGCTGACCTACGACTCGGAGTCTCGCGTAGCATACGTCACTGATGAGGCGCCGTTCGGCAACCCGTCCGTCACCGCAGTCAACGTGGCTGCCGATGGAAGTCTGAGGACGGCGGCAACGGCGAGGAGCGGTGGAGAGCTCCACAGTGGTCTCTACGGAGGAACCAACGGCAAGGGTTTCATCGCTGTGGCTCAATAGTGAGTCCGTAAAGAAGATCCCGATGCTCAGCCAACCAGCGCCGGCAGCAATCAGTCATTTAACCCGGGCTGTGGTTCGTGGTGGCAAGGGGCTAACAGCGAGAAAAGTGAGGGAGCGGCCATCCTAACGTTCAAGCTGCCGCTCTCGGCGAGCTCCCAGCCAGTGCAGAAGCTCACATTCACCATGTCCGGCCCGGGCGCCAACCCTCAGCGGCAAAACAAGCCGCATCCGCACTCGGCGTTCGCGGACCCCACGGGGAGGTTTCTGCTGGTCGGCGACCTCGGCGCAGACCTCATCCGCATCTTCGCCGTCAACGCGACCACGGGGATGCTCACAAGCTGCGCCAATGCCCAGGCCGGGCGTGGCGACGGGCCACGGCACGGGGCGTTCTGGGCTCCAACGGAAGGGTCGACCGAAGGGACGATGCTCTACTTCGTCAACGAGCTGTCCAACTCCGTCTCGGCTTGGAAGGCCGCGTACCCGGCCTCCGGGGGCTCCGGGTGCATGACCCTCACCAAGACGCAGACCATCTCCACGCTGGGGCCGGGAAAGACGGCCCCGATGGGCGCCAAGGCCGCCGAGGTGAAGGTGAAGGGCAACTTCGTGTACGCTGCCAACCGCAACGACAGGACCTTCGGCCAACAGCAGGACGCGCTGGCCACGTATGCCATAGACGCCGCGATGGGGGCCATAACCTTCGTCGAGACCACCAACAGCTTCGCCTTCTTTCCTCGGACGTTTGAGATCAATCGGGCGGGGGACCTGGTTGCTGTTGGCGGCCAGACGTCAAGCAATGTGGCCATTTTGTCCAGAAACGTCACCACCGGTCGGCTGGGTGGGTTGATCGCTGATCTAAAGGTTGGGAACCCTGGGTCGGTGAATAACGAGGACGGCTTGAGCCACGTTATTTGGGTTGAATGAGAGGGAGGCGATTGAGGATCTTGTGCTATGCTGTCAGTGTCTCCAGTGTGGGCAAGGAGCGGGTTAGCAATGAGACCGACCGACCCACTTGCCAGCCAACTTCGGGTTTGGTTTCTTGGAGTTGTCTCCGCGAGCGCAACAACGAGGGGAGAAAAGTGTGGGGGTTTTGATTGTTTTTTCGTTGTTTTTTTGAGGCATGAATGAATGAATCGTACGCATCTCTTTGTGACATTACACCAAAAAGGGAGAAGAAAATAGAGAAAAAAATCGAGAGACAGAGAGATACTGAAAGACAAGGCTGCTGAATTCCAAAGTCGCCATGTTCCTCGTTGACGATGCAGCCCAAGGGAGGAAAGGGATCGTCAATGCTTCTTCAGCCTGCCCCACAGCCCCTTGATAACGTCCATCTGCTGGTTCACAGAGTCACTGTCCTCCTTTTCGTGACCGTCATCAAGCTTATTCTGCAGCCGGGCCATCATCATGTCCATAGCGATCTTGGGGGAGATCAAGGATAACTCCTCACTCAGCTTAGCCTGGTTGATTACCTTGCCGTTGCACAGCGCCATGACGAGGTTCTCCGCCAGGTGCTGGCAGTTGCTCTCCAGGAGGCTGTACTTAGGATGGATGGTCATGTGTTTACGCCCTGGCGTTGGACCCGGAGTGCTCAGCATCAGCATCAGCATCAACATCAGTAGGGTAGAGAAGGACGGGATGACAACGGGACGACATAGTCTAGGCAGTAAGTGGGCCTCACCAATCTCCTGAATCTCCTCGTGCGTCTTGGTCGTCTCGCCGATGTAATTGCAGGAGCTCCAAGTCTGGATAAACTCCGAGGTTATCTCGTTCACGCGGAAGACGTTCCTGCCCAGCATGTTGAACTCCAGTCGGTCGCTCATCAGGTCGTAGCAGTAGCAGATGCCGAAACCGCGGTCGATGACGCACAGGGCCCAGTGGGAGATGCTGTTCATGGTCATGCCGACATGGCGGGCCAGCAGGCGGTACGACTGCTTCGACAGCTCGAAGTTGCCGAACTCGATCGGTGTGGTGACCAAGAGGACGGCCCGGTGAGACGTGTCGTCGCTGAAGGCGAGCGGGTGCTCCATATCATTCTCCGGGGCCGCGGGTGTCGGCTTGTCTTCGCTTTCCTCGTTGCTCTCCTTGGTCTCGTGGAGCTTGGCGGTGATCGGCCGAAGGAATTCATCCCGCTCCTGCCGCTTCCGGGCCAGCTCTGCAGCCTCCCTCTCCCGTTCGGCCGCTGCCTGTGCTTCAGGGTCAAGGTTCGGCTCATCATTGGGGTGGCGATCCTTCCTCCCCTCCCTGTTCAGTGCCGGTTAAATTCATTAGAGCACGTCAGATATTTGTCTGCCAAAACGATCGATGGCTGCATGTAGCAAGTCCTTGTCTCCGCACGGATTGATGTGGGACGCACCATTTCTTTGAAATGTAGTGCTGAGTGGCCTGAGTGGCCTTGCTCAGCTTCTTGGAAAGCCCATCCAAGCCCATCTCGCGCAAGATGCTGTGAGCGTGAGGTTCACTGCTTGAGAGTACCTTTCCGGCTCCCAGTGAGCTGACTGGTGAGGGGAATGAGGGCTCAACCTCGCATTTTTCATGCTAGCCAAGGTTGCTGAGGTCTCAAAAGAAGGCCAACCGACCCCGCTACACTACTGCCTGCAGGCTTTTAACATTGCATTTGTCGGAGTAGGTTCTTGACTGCTTGTGAAAGGACATGGCGTTGGTACCTACTTAGGTAGGTGGGGGCACACTGAGATTCAATTCAACCTGGCAGCACATATCAATCAATAAGCGCCTGTGTTAGTATGCTGCCCCGTAGTTAGCGGGACCAGTGGGGCGGGCTACAGTGTGACTGGAGCACTTCCATGAGAGTGGCAGGCGCGATGTTCGAGGCATTCAATGACTTTCAGCACTGCCACCCATTTCAGCTTGATCTCTAAACCCCTCAGCTCAGCCCCTCCATCAAACTCGCAATCCTTCTCGAAGCTGCTTGGTGGGTATGTTCTCATCCATCGGTGAGGGCTGGAGTTGTACAAGTCCGTACGGATATACTACGGAGTGCCCAGCGGAAGCGGCTCTCTGGAGCGAGCGATCGAGGGCCAAGTCGAACCCGGGGAGTGGAGAATTCCCCATTCCGATCTTGGATCAGCGTTCCAGATACCTCCCGAGGGGGCACGGCTCAATGATTCAAACAGTGTGTTGAGGATGTTTGATGTGCCTCAGCAACCTCAGGCTGATGAGCTGGCATCCGTGCCTGCGAACACAAAGTCGACGGAAATGCGGGGAATTTGTGTTGGTGAAGATGATCGCATCGCCCATCAGTGGGACAAGTGCCAGCCAACCCCAGCCGATTCCCTTTCTTGTTCGTCAGGATCTCCGTCTTTCATGTTTGAGATCGATCAATGCACGGAAGATCCGAATTCAGAACTTCCCACCCCATGCACACCTGGATTCTAGTTACTCCTCATGGTGATCATCTCTCAGGTACTCAGGTAGGGAGGCGCCTACCTAGGTAGTGGCGGAGTCAACATTAGATCCCTTAACTGGTGATCCGGAGGTATTTCGCACACCACCAACGGATCCGATGAAGGTTTGAAACTCCAACTTCATCCCAGCCGTCTGCCGCAGTGCGCGGGTCACGGTCGTTTCCTCCCCTCCAATAAATACAAAAGAAGAGCCGACCTCTGTTTGATCCGCCAAGGGCGTCTTGGGATTACACCAAAGGTCAAAATCTTCGAGATCATACCAATCAACATGTATTTGTAGCAGGTAATATTACGAACGCTCTCTCTTTTTTTGGTTCTACCGATCCCACCTCCCACGCTCTTTAAAGCCCGAGGGCGTTGACGCCTTCTTCTCTTTTTGATTATTCTATTCTTGTGCATTTTTTTCTCTTTCCTTCTTTTATATTTCTTCCCTTTTCATATTTTGTTTGTGGAGGATATACCCCTGGGTACTCAATATGGCGAGAATCCGATTCTCTCTAGTCTGGTTGACATGCATTTGGTCTGTTCTTGTTGTACCTGGCGTGACGGCGCAAGGTGGGAATGGAAGCTCAAACAGCACTGATGGCGAGGGTCTTCATTCGCTGGCGCGGAAGGCGGGGAAGCTATACTTCGGGACGGCGACTGAGACGAACAATTTCAACGACGAGGCGTACATGCGGGTGCTGAACAAGACCGGTGAGTTTGGGCTCGTTGTGCCCGAGAACAGTCAAAAATGGGAGTCGGTACAGCCGAGGCAGGGCGAATTCACCTTCGCCAACTCGGACTGGGTTGGGGGCGTGGCAATGGCGAACCAGCAGATGTTCCGATGCCACACCCTGACATGGTTCCAGCAGCTGCCGATCTTCGTACAGACGACGCAGTGGACACGAGAGACGCTCACGGCAGCCATCGAGGCGCACATCTCCAACGTGGTGGGACACTTCGCCGGCCAGTGCTACGCTTGGGATGTGGTCAACGAGGCGGTCAACGAGAACGGCACGTTCCGGAATTCCGTCTTCTTCCGAACGCTGGGCACCGACTTCATCCCCATCTCGTTCCGGGCTGCGGCGGCGGCGGACCCAGCCACCAAGCTGTATTACAACGACTTCAACATCGAGTTCCCGGGGAACAAGTCGACGGCAGCGCTGGGGATCGTGAGGATGCTGAAGGGGCAAGGCGTCCGCATCGACGGCGTCGGCTTCCAGGCGCACTTCACCGTGGGTCGCACGCCAACGCGCGAGCAGCTCGCTGCCCACCTCAACCGCTTCGTCGACCTCGACGTCGATGTCAGCTATACCGAGCTCGATATCCGCCAACCGAGTCTCCCGGCCAACGCGAGCCAGCAGCAGCAACAGGCCAGGGATTATGTCTCCGCCGTCGGTGCATGCCTCGACGTGCCCCGCTGCGTGGGCGTCATCCTATGGCAGCACACCGACAAGTACAGCTGGATCCCGTCTACTTTCCCCGGTGAGGGGGACGCTTGCCTCTTCGACGCGAACATGACCAAGAAAGTGGCCTACACGAGCGTCTCGAGCCTACTGCTGATTGCCGCTGCCTCCGCCGCTGCCGTTTCCAGTGCTGCCGCAGCGACAGTTGCCGCCTCTGTCACAGCGCTGCCGACGTCTGCCCCCAACTCGACCTTGGGGTCGAACTCCGTGGCCGACGCCACCACCGATGGGGTCTCGGCGTCCATCGTTACTGACACCGTACCGGCTGTGCCGGGCTCTGGGAATGCGGTGAGGGATTCAATCTTTAACGGGGCGTTCGTGGTTACATTAGTCGCCACCGTGCTTGGAGCCTTGATGCTCTAGACACTGTTGTATATAATATCAAGACTACACTAGATGTCTAAGTCACCTACCCTTTTTCAGCGTTCTCTTCCTCCCCCGTTCTTACTTTCCGGGGAGCGGCTTGTAGTCTGCCGAACCATCCATCAGCATGCATTAACTGCATTCGAATGCGATATCCGTAGAGCCAGCCAGCATAGGTCTAAGCACTGCGTTGGTAGTCCGGGGCAGTCCAAGATGTTTAAAGGAGGTTTTCGGCTGGACACAAAAGATACAGTGTCGAGACTAGAGACCTAGGCCGGTGTGGAACAAACATATGAGTAGGTACCTGAGAATATGAGGCTAGAGTTAAAACCACAGACGATAAATCTATAGTAACTCATACGTTATATATTCGAGGTCGTCATACCTTAGATACCCAGCCAACTGACCTTCCCACTTCCAACTTCCGACTATGGGGGTATGCTACTGTCATACTTCGGGGGTTGGCAATAGGACCTAGCACGAGGCATCTTGAGGTTTAGGGCGTTCGACGGTTGCTAGATTGTCACCCTTCTTCACAGAATTCGAGATTTTTTTTGCCACCAGTTTATCATTTCAATCACTCATTCCTCAATTTGCTCTCCAGATGGGCTTATGATTCATCTGCAGAGTCAACGCCTATTCGATGCACTATTATTTGTATTCGGATGGTGGGAGCACCCAGCAGCTGGCACATGCACGATCAGTAGGTTGCCCGTCTGTCCACTAGCGATCGAAGCCCTACGGAAGGACTTGGGACCAGTCTCACCGAGCGCAATATGATATCTTTAAGCGTTGGTAGTTCAACATCTGAAACTTTAATCTGCTCCGTATTGACTTCAATCACTGATAATGCCACGCTCGATTTCACAGCCGGACGGGAAGGCTACTCTCTAGAATAAGTCGAATGATAGGCGGAGCTCTAACCTCTATCGGTGACTGATGTACCTTCATAGCCCACAGAAGGTTTAATGGAAGTCCACTGCAAGACATGCCGATTGCCAGGTGCGCGCCTACTACAGCGTTGTAGCACAGGCTTGCAACATTGACATGCCAGGCAATGAAGATACCAAATTACTCCTAAAAATATAAACATCGATCAAATTCACTTCTTCCCGAGTCCTACACTTCTGGAGCAGCGATCTTCCTTTCTCCTTGTTCCGTTTCACTTGTTCGTCTTTCTATCCTCGTCTCGGGCAACTTCTAATCTAAGATCATGGATTTGCTGGTGCTCGGGCTAAGCGGGCCTTGCGACAACAAGGAGCAGCAACCAACATCTGACATTTTTCAAGACTTCGATTATGAACGTGATGTACTGCATAGCTGTGGCCGGATATCACGCCCAGCAGGTGGCACAAGTCTACAAGTGTTTATGCCGACTCTTCCAGCAGGTCCAGCTACTTTAATATGGCGCCGGAGGGTGATGGCACGAGCAACGAGAGGGCATGCTGGCGGAGCCGGATCCGGGATCCCCGTGATCCGTCATCCGCCTCCGGATGTTTGAATCGGTCTGAGAAGGCAACTCTGTTGGGTTCTGCTATGAAGGGCAGCCTGATAAGCTGTTTCATCCAACTGCCCTAGGGAGCGCGAGCTTGGGAAGGTGTTCGGCTTTGCTTGACACGGCTTTCGGTTCGGGGAGCCAGGGGAGACTCAGGTGTTTCTTCGACCCTACTGGAAGGTTGCAGAGACGATAGACGACCATTTGCTCGCGAGAGGCGTTCTGCCGCAGCTGGTCTACAAAGACACGGATGTTTGAAGTAGCTGGAAGATGAGTGTCATGAGGAGGGGGATGGATGTCTGCTTCCTTGTCTCCTAACCTTCATCAACAGGCCAGTTTCCCTGCCTAGGCACCTGCCTACTCGGACCGATTTCATGCCCTCGATGGATTCCCCTCGGAGAGTTCAGGGCTCTTGACATTACATAGTACTTTGTCTCATTCTCTTGCCGAGGTTTGGCGGGGAAATTTCCCAAGATTCGGACTCGAGAATGCCACCGAAGTTGGAGGCAGGCCAACACTGGACCCCAATAATCTCGTACATGGCCTGATGGGCCTGGCCAGAAGAAAGAGGGTTGCTGCTGCCGGCGCAGACACGGGAGCAGCCTTACCGGATTTCAGCAAGCGAGAAAGGTGTCAAGTAGACACTGGCAGGGTGATTTCATGCAATCCTACTGGCAGGTTCCCGAGCTATTTTTCAGGTGCCAGCCAGCCGTGTGCGTTGCCAGCGCAAGCCTCCTGTCCTACTTTCCCATCCCATCTTTATTGTTGCTCAGGGCCTGTGCGAAGGTAGGTGCACTAGCTAATAGTTGTATTTTTATTGCTACTACTCTGTACGGATTACTATTGTTGGTATTATCATTATTTTTATTATGGCTGTCGCTTTGTTGGCTTCTGTTAGCTTCGTGGGGGTGACAACGATCACACTGCATGGTCTCCGTTGTTCAGCCTTGATGGGTATGTTGGGTTTAATCATTGATGTCCGTCCGTGGTGTCTTGAGTGTGCTTTTTACTGGGGATCAGCCGGACGTCGGCCTGTTGCCTGTTGTGCAACCCAAGCTAACGACGGTCTTGGTGCAGGCGTTGCAGCCCACTTCCGGCACTATACCCAGTGTCCCAGTCACCTATGGTGTACTTGGTCATCCCCATACAGACTTTAGTACGTCAGCCGTGCATTTGCCATGCCACTAACCATGATGGATCATGGGTGCTCATGGCTTGTCCCAGTTGTTTCGTTTCGTGGGGGCCCTAGGGGAGGGGCCGCCCTGGGTCAAGTGAGTGTCAACCCTTGTATGTAACTTGGTGGTTTGTGCCAGATCTAGACTCCATCCAACGCCTCACAGGTGGCAATATGGCCTGATCAGAGAACACCTAGCTGCTTGTCGGCAACTCTCTCTTCGCTGCATCGTGGTGTGGTCCTTCTCTCGCGGATATCAGCATCTGAGATCCATAGATCCAAGGGCGATTGCTGTGGCAGACTATCAGTACCCCCGTCGCCGCCGAAGGGCAAGAAATGTTAATTAACTAGATAAATCTCAGGGGTATCCTAGGTTTTAAAATCACCTTTGGGCTACAGATCAAACCAAGTAACCGTCTAACCAGCACCAATGATGCCTGATGCTGCCACTCTCGATGCAGGTTGTCAGGGTTGTTAGAGAGGCTACGGCTTAGGGATCATGAATGCCCAGGGTGAAATCCAGAAATCCAGCCCTGGTCGACTTTCGCGACCTCGAATTTGGATAGCAAACTCACAGAATGAAGTCCCGAACAAATTCCACGGGGGTCACGAAACACAACCAGCTGCTGTGTTTGCGGTTGTAGCTGGTGTTCAAAAAGGTGCTGAAAGCCTATGTCTAGTTGCACAAAATACAGATTACGGGAGTATGAAGTGTGAATCGGCCCCTGTATCCGGATCCCCGAACCTATTGATGGCTTACTACGTATGGGATTCCAAGGTCACTCCGTGTCGGTGTCGTGTGGTCATACGTATGCAGTCTTACAACCACCTAGGTAAGTACGTAAGTAGGCAGGTTAAGTAGGTAGGAAGCCAGGAAGTGAGAAGGGGCACCGAACTGCAAGGAGCCTGAATCCTCGAGTCGTCGTCCTGTCATATTTTCCCATCATTATCGGCCATGTGCTCTTTGCATTAGCTTCCCATTCCATTGGGACTCGTGTGTGGGCAGCTAGAGAATGCCATGTGAATTGTGTGACAACCCCATGCACCCTGCACCCTTTAACCCCTGCAGCCATGCCCCTCATTGTCCTCCTGGCAGCCTTTCCCCTTTTCTGTTTGCGTGTATCCATACTCTGTTGACCGTACCTAGATCCGTACATTTACACTATCTACACAGTACTTCCCTGCTACGCGCCAAAAATACCGAACCCAATTGCTCTAAGATTAGTCTGAGTAAGGGGAGAGGGAAAAGAAGAAGGGATCGGATCTTCCCATTCGTTATTGATACCATCTATCAAGATCGCGTATCCACAGATAGTGCTAGAACCAAGACCATATTCCCGATTATCGTCCTCCGAAAGCAAAACTAGACTACTGGCTAGTCTAGTGGCTGCGATAGTACCATGCTCTTTGCTTTTCCGTGCTGGCCAGAGCTCTGTGCGCCCACTCATGTCTCGAGCATATTGTGGTCACGAAATAAAACAACAAAAACGGAAAATGGCAGGAAAGGGGGGGGAGAAGAAAAAGAGAGAAAAAAGAAACGGGGCGGGCAAAAAGAATGAAGCAAAGACAACTAACGGTTGGAATGCGCGCACATGGGTTACACGTGCCAGTCTGGCCTTGTTGTACGCCTAACCATCTGACTATCCGCCAGGCTTGGAAGTGGGACTTGGAGATGGGCGCAAAAAGCCAAAATAAAAAGTTCAAGGCAAGTTGGGGACTCCCTCGGTCCCCCCTGGTAGAATGTTAGACAGTGGCGTCCAATATTCTGTCATTCGGGGTCCGCGAGGAGAAGACGGGCGGGATGGGTAAGGAAAGCGAAAAGGAGACTCGCATCACTCAGCTCGAGTACACGAGAAGCAGTTAAGCCCTCGGGCCTCTTCAATCCCTCGCTGACCTCCATTTCACTGGCGGGGGCCGGGGAGTCGGCGTTGCAACCCGAGTTTGCAGGCGTCGAGCTGAGTCGAACAGAGAACGGGCCAAGGCAAGAAAACACGCTTGTTCGAGACTTGCTTCTTCCCTAGGTATCCTGTGTCTTATGGCCTTTGTGGTCTGCATCGTCTATACGATCTATACGGTATGCCATCCCTTGTTGGCACTTTGGTGAAAAGACATCCCGACAATGATTACTCTACAGCTACAGGCCTACACCCTACAGCCTTCACAAAGGTAGGAACCCGAGAGGGGCGCATGTTAACAGACTCGAGCTTTTCAAGTTTGCTGCAGGTCGCCATGTTCCTGAAAGTCTCGTGTATCCCCAGCTTCAAAGAGCGAGAATTTGACGGGCCCCTCCACCACTGGATTGGACAGCCTCCAAGGACGGACCGGTTCTTGAAGCAGCGGCGGCCGCCGGAAGGAGTTAGGAGACCAAGCAGTCACTCCCTCAGTCAACAGCCTCACTGCCTCAGAACTCCGAAGGCCACACACAGGCTTCACAAGTCACAATCACAAGTTGCAGAGAGGGTGAGAGGCGTGAAGCCGCGGCCGAGGTCTGGTCTCTGGAATATCAACGGAGCACCTACATCCACACACCTGCATTTATAAATTTATATAAAGAGTCCTGTGGAGTGGACGCTACACTTTTCTTCGGGCTTGTTTTAACAGACAGTAGCCTTTCATGACCGCGATCTCTCTCTTCTTCCCTTCTTCATTCCTCTTCGACTTCGTGCCTCTTCGCCAGGCGCAAGAGCTTCCACGCTCGCCGACAGCCTTTAGGCATCATATCCCGCCTCTCTCAAACTCTCAAACTCTTAGCCCTAGTCTCCGGCGCAGCTAGGACTCTATTGAGGACGGGGTTGTTAGGGCCCTCAGGGGTGCTTAATCAAGAGCTATACATTCTGCTAGACTCAGCCTGTGGCGGTGTGCGGGCTCCCGCATGTTCCCACTTGCTCCAATATCTCAACGTCGAAGCAGCTACTGAAGCAAGAGATCCTTCAAGGTCCCAATCCCCCCAGCGGCCTAGCCGCCTGAGTGCTGGTGTCCGACGCAACAGGCCGCTGGTCAACACAACGGCCATCCAGTCCCTCCAGTTGATACTCCCAGCTCAGCTCCAGACGACCGGACCAACATCAACAGCTCGACACATCAGTTTATTCATCTTGACATTCCCCTCATCTGTTTCCTGTTGACCTAGACAAGTTCGCGCTTCGCGGACAGAAGCATAAGCGTCGTTCCCTTCCGGAGATACACAAGTAGCCCACGGGGGAATTCACGTGGGGACTCGAGGCGTTGCAACGAAACGCGCTGCCACGTGGGAGTGGGACACGGGATTAGGACGCCGGACTGGGACATCGATTCGGTCCAAGCTGTGACACCTGAGGCCCGGTCTGACTTCCCCCGTTCCAGCGGCTTCACCACACGGAGTCAGACTCGGTGGAGCCCAAAGGCCCATCTCGAGTCCTCAACCCGGTTCAAGCTGAAGCGCCGGTACTGGCTCAGTGTGCAATTACTCACATCAGCTGGACGCCCCTGCAACAGGTTTCCTTCCTACTCCAAACGCACACTGGAGACATTGGGCATTGGCATTGACATTGGCATTGGAGGAAATCCTCACCAATAGAACCCAACTCAGCCCAACCCCTGAAACGCCTTCCTCGGCGGTTCACCCAAGCTCCCGGGACGCTCAGCGCTCGCTCCTACCATAAGACTCCCACACAGCCACGGCGAAAGCGACATACCAAAGATTCTTGGAACCAGAACGCCCAAGATAGTGGTGAAAGGCAAAAGCCTCAGCTTTAGGAAACTTAGCAGAGACAGCCGCTCAGGGTCCAGCAGTTCCACCGCCGAGCCAATAGTCTAGCCATACAGCCCGGCACCCTTTCCCTCCGGTCTCCCTCACGGTATCGAGGCGTTCACACAAGGCTGTAGAACCGTTAAGCCTGTTCTAGGCCCTGTGATCCAAACCCGGAATCTAATTGTCAGCAACTGTCAGCTCAGTGTCAGCTACTTGTCAGTTCGGTTGTGTAGCGTTGCCTCGCGGCCTTGAATCATCATGTGCACCTACTACTACCTGCACCACCACCACATCCCACCCTGTCCTCGGGCGATCGACTTTGTGGTGCATTATGTCTTTTGCCAAAACGCCACTCATAACACATGCGACAGTGCCACTTCGGTGTACTCGGGGACCATGCCTGTCAATAGCCAGCAGCACCAACAACAGCAACAGCAACCGCAACAGCAACCGCAACAGCAACAGCAACAGCAACGCCACCACCAGCAACATCAGCAGCAGCAGCAACAGCAACAATATCAGGTGTCCTCTTCGACTCCGTCCTCTTCCTCCGAGGCAGCGCAAAAGGGGCCTCACCAGCCATGTCAGAGGCTGCATTACGACCCATCCCAGTCGGTGGACTACAACAACCCCTGCGCCTCGGGGGGCTGCCTCGCCAGTCCAGACTGCTCTTCGGGGGCCTGTCGCCTGGAGCAGCTGGGTGGGCGATGGGTCTGCTGCTCGTGCGGCCGTGGCGGGAACGTGTATCGCTGGTGCTGCCACCCCATGAGGAAAAGCCCGGACACGTTCTGCTACCACGTCTGCTGCGCCGCTTGCACACCCGACCCTGATGTAGTAGGTGGGGAAGCAGGCGATCATGACGGTGATGGTGATGAGCAGGTGTTCTAGAGGTGGCTTCTGGACTGGATGGTGGGGAGGACAATGGGAGGCGCTCGAGGCGCTGGTTCTGATGCTGGTGCTGATCGGGAGGGCAAGGTGGGGTGGGTGAGTATGAAATGGTGGGAATCGTGAGATGATCTAAATGGGTGATCTAAGCTGAGCCTAGCTGAAGCTGAAGCGCACTCAGCTGGTGGCGCAGGATCTTGGAGCTTCCTGCGGCTTCTTCGGTTCTTCCATAGGCCAGCGGAGGGCACTAAGCTGCAGCCATTTTTGTCTGGGTGGGCATAAGGTGTGGTTGCATATGTACGCCAGAGGCGAGTTAAGGCCGAGAGTCTGAGGGAGTGAGGAGCAGGGGCAAGTTGGCAACAAACGACGGAGGGCTTTTCAGGAACTCACATGTCTGCTTTTTGGGCTCCAGCTACCTACCTACCTACATACGCAACAATGAATTTAGGTTTGTTACGGGCTCCCTTCCTTCGAAAATATTACATATCCTATTCTTTTAGTTTTTTTTCCATCTCCCAAATCCTCTTTCTTTCTTTTCCCCCTTTACTTTATTCGTCCAGGCTGTTAGCATGAAGGGGGATTTATTCGCTGGGAATCAGAATTTACTATTCAGGGCCGGCTGCCATGCCGACTTTAGGTGTGGAGCAGTGTCTCAGCACCCGAAGTCTTCCTGGTCACACCAGGCTCTCTGCAGACTCTTACAGACTCGGCACGGGAGGGCAAGGGCAGGATGGGCACCTCATCGGGCCACACGCCGAATGGCCATTGCTGGTTATTCCCTCCAGCGGCATGACCGCCGGCCACCCATACTGCTTCGTGTCCGGGAGCTGTGGCTTCACAGGGTTGTCAAAATTCTGATTTGGCCTCAGTTCTTGGAAACCGATTGGAGCGGTGCCTGGTGCCTGGTCCCCGCTGCCCGGTGCCCCGAAACAAGACGGGGGGGAAAGGGATTGCAGCTGGGTGTGAGGTGAGGGGGTCCACCGATGGGTGCCTGCATTCCTCACTCTCTCACTCCCGCTCCCTCTGCCTCTCCCTTCTTTACTCTTTTGACTTTTCCCTTCGAGTTTCTAGCTTCACTTTTCTACTTCTGTTCACTCCTTCTAGGGGTTGTGCCTGCGGAGGACTCATCTCGAGGCGTCGCAAGCACAAGAACACTAGGTTTTCTTTAGAGAATCACCCCCCAACCCCTTCCATTTTACCACGTCGTCGTCTTCTTATTCTCCCAATTCCCTTCACCCTTTAGATACATACGTAGAGAGGGACTCCCATAGGGGCCAGAGAGTATTGATAGATTTATTCCAAGCCACAGTGAGTAAGCTTCTGAATCTGTATGCCATCTCATCGTCAATCACAGCTGGCTGTCTGCCAGGGGGTGTGGGTGAGGTGAGGCTGGCCGCCTGCCCGCTTGCCAAGCCCTTGGCCCGTCCCTCCCCCGCTTCACCCGGACGGCCACCAAGGCGCCACCCATGGTCCACCCACGTTCATCCCTAATACAAGGATCGAGTCAGTCCCTTTCCTAACCATCCCGCCATCCCGCCATCCCGTCGGCCTCCAGGGGCAAATGGAACTATATTCTGGTTGATACGCAATTGGCCGAGGCCATGTCTGCGCTCTCGGTAATAACGACACCTTGAAGCCTCCTATGACCAACAAGATGGCACCGATGGGAACCCGATGGGGGAACCTATGGAGTATACGCGGCCCTTGGCATAAGCCTTCAGCTGGTGAATGAGTGGGAGTAGGCTGGCTAGCTGGCTGGCTGGATGGATGGATAGTCGAGCTTGGCTGGTTCCCGGTATCCCGGTGAGTCGGCGAGCTACCAGCCTACTGCAGCGATTCCGGTGGCTACCCAGATCATTCAGGTCTCAGGACGGTCCCAACTCCACGGATACTACCCAGAGCCCATGACGAACGGGATTATACGCAATTATATGCAGAGCCCCGGACCAGGGCTAGAATGAGAGCCAGAGTCAGACCCGTCCTTCGGTCCGTCACCCAGGGTTCGGTGACCATCCAGCCATCCACCCAATGAATGGTCCCCGATGGTCGCGGCTCCCTGAGACAGCACTATTTCCATGTATCCAAGATGGTCCAAAGCATATCAAGCTTTTTGATCTTCCTCCTCGGTGAAGGTTGCGGGCTTGCGTGTTGCTTGCTCAACAAAATATAGACTTGCAACCATCGGGCCACTATCCGATCTGAAGAGAGCATAGGCCAGCAGCCAGCAGCCAGCAGCCAACAACATCCAAAACAGTCGTGTGGAGTGACTAGACTGACAGACGACGGGGCCAGTGAGCCACTGAGCCAGTAAATCACACCATATGATATGGAATATCTACGTCAGGATTAGTGAACACGCACTCAGATCCGTATGCCATGCCCGGAATGCCTAGCAGGCGGCCATCGACATGTTCGTCCATGGGACATGGGGACGGGCTAGGACGTCTTCAGGTATAAAGAGGCTACGGCTGGTCTTCATAGCCAACACCTTGGAGGAGTTCCCCGAACTACTAGCAGGCGGCAGAAGTCGGCCGGCTTTATTCAAGCTAGGACAAGCAGATAATAACGGTTATTTCTTCTTCCTGTTTCCTGGAAAGAGCTTCCAGGATCTTGGCATCTTACCCAGTCATCCCTCGTCGCCTTTCCGTGCTGCTGAGCTACTCACTACCCACCGTACAAAATTTCGTCCTTGTCTTGAGACAACCCACCAGGACCACCAGGACCACCAGTCCGGCACTCCCACATTAGCCATCGTCAGTCTGGCCCAAAGACGGCCACGATCCAACAACATCACAGTATCAGAATATCTCGATCCAACTACCAGTACCAGCTGGCACGTGCAGACCAGGGGGGTTGCTCCTTCCAGCCTGTCAGCAGTCCGTCCCCTGACAGAAGCAGATTCCCTGCCCGTCACCCACCACCTACCACCTACCGCGCACCAGCCAACGGACCAGCGCAAATCAGATTTCGACTCGAAACGCTAGTCCAGATCAGCGTCTATCGCAACCGCCCAACGTCAGAGAGCACGTCAGATTAGTCAGGGCCAGTCGCTCAAACTTGTGGTCACGCAGCAGTCATGTGTCACCAAATCACTTACACGCTACCCTGCGAGCATGTCCGGGTTCAGCTCATCTACTGTGGTAACGCTACGCCTGCCACCTCGTCATCGGGGAGCGGCAAGGGCAAGTCCTCGTCGTCTTCCAAGTCGCCCTCATCCAAGTCCGGGGGTGCATCATCCTCCAACTCCAAGACCAAATCCAGGCACCCCGGCTCGTCCTCGGCCTCACCTTCGTCCACCCCATCGGGCCCCGAGCGCAAGCCATGCAAGAACCTCACGCAGCAGGCGCTCCCCTACCCGACTCCCCCCAGCTTCGCGGCCAGCCCTTCCTCTGCGGCCGGGTCCCCCTTGCTGCCAAAGTGCCCCCTCGAGCGCTGCCCGTTCGAGGAGAAGAACCGGTGCTGGAACTGCTGCTGGTGTGGCAAGAGCTGGAATGAAAAGGGCCGGTGCAGCTGCGTCATGATCATTGACGGGCAGAAGCTCCCGTGCGGGCACATCTGCTGCGGGACCTGCGAGGCGGCCTGGCAACCTGCAGGTGAGTGATGATGTCGACGTAAATGTGGGTATAGACGTGGATGTGGATGTCGATGTCGATGTCGATGGTTATAGTGTTAGCGATGGTGATCGGAGAGTCCCAGAATACAAATATTGCGACCCGGAGCCCGGGAGGGGCTCGGGAAGCAGCCTAGCAGCGCAAGGGTAGTGAGGACCTGAGAGCTAGAGAGTGGGAAATGGGTAGTGTCATGTTGGTGGACGATGTGCGGGGGAGGTTGTGACTTGCAGCCTATCTAAGAGGTGTCCAAATGGAGACAAGGATCCAGGTTATTCAGTCTCGGATCCTTACCGCGCGCCGTGATCGGAGAGACAGAGACGTTGTCTCACCTCCTGGTATTTCTGTGGAGTAGCGGTCTGCAACCCGCTCCCATCCTTTGGCTTGGCCGTAGCCTGTAGCCTGTAGCCTGTCGCTTGTAGCTTGGTCGTCTAGTCAAGCATCCGACTACACAATTCAAGTTCCAGTATCATCATGCCGTGACTCGTGAGCTACCCCCAGCGTTGGACGGCCCAAGTGTCCAGCAGAGGCACTTGTAAACAAGGTGTGAAATCTTCAGGTATCGTACCGTTCGTACAGTTGCCTCCTTTGTCTCAAGCCGGGGCTCGTGACCGGGGAACTGGGAACGGTGGCGAGGTGGGGGGAGGGGGGAGGG
>PYSP01000478.1:0-19042 GCA_003049395.1 Pseudohalonectria lignicola | reverse complement strand
GGGGTGGGGCGGGCGGGGCCAACTCGTCGGCGTTGCTGCGGCGCAAGTCGACCAAGATGTTCAACGCCAACATTGTGCAGATCCGACCCGAGCGCGGGTCCATGATCATGCCGCAGATCCCGCAGGACACGCTGTCGCTGCCGCAGAGGCAGACCACGTTCCGCTGGTTCAAGGGCCAGCTGATCGGCAAGGGCACGTACGGGAGGGTGTACCTGGGCATGAACGCCACCACGGGCGAGTTCCTGGCCGTCAAGGAGGTCGAGGTCAACCCCAAGGCCGCGGGCGGGGACAAGAAGCGGATGAAGGAGCTGGTGGCGGCGCTGGACCAGGAGATCGACACGATGCAGCACCTGGACCACGTCAACATCGTGCAGTACCTCGGGTGCGAGCGCAAGGAGACGAGCATCTCCATCTTCCTCGAGTACATCTCGGGTGGGTCCATCGGGTCGTGCCTGCGAAAGAACGGCAAGTTCGAGGAGCCCGTGGTGCAATCCCTGACGAGGCAGACGCTGTCCGGGCTGGCCTACCTGCACCGCGAGGGGATCCTGCACCGCGACCTCAAGGCGGACAACATCCTGCTCGACGTGGACGGCACGGCCAAGATCTCCGACTTTGGCATCTCCAAGAAGACGGATAACATCTACGGCAACGACAAGACCAACTCGATGCAGGGGTCCGTCTTCTGGATGGCGCCCGAGGTGATCCGGTCCCAGGGCGAGGGCTACTCGGCCAAGGTGGACATCTGGTCGCTCGGCTGCGTCGTGCTCGAGATGTTCGCCGGCCGGAGGCCCTGGGCGAAGGAGGAGGCCGTCGGCGCCATCTACAAGATCGCCAACGGGGAGATTCCGCCCATCCCTGAGGACGTGCAGTTCACCATCAGCCCCATCGCTATCGCCTTTATGTACGATTGCTTCACCGTGTAAGTTTCCTTCCCAGCCTTTTTTTTTCTTTCATATTTTTTAATGATTTGCTGGACCCACCTCTTTGTTGTCTGACTGGGAACGAACTGACGTCTTTGGATCTCCCCAGCCAACCCGACGACCGGCCGACGGCCAACAGACTTCTCTCGCAGCACCCCTTTTGCGAGCTGGACCCCAACTACAACTTCTACGACACCAAGCTGTATGCCAAGATCAGGGGCACGGAGTGTGACCCGTCCTCCAACAAGAAGAGCTAGTGGCGCGGAGGGACGGCGTGCGTGAGAGAGGGAGATAGAAAGAGATGGCTGCTGGGCAGTAAGACTATACTATACTAGACTAATCTACCTAGGCTGAGTCGAGTCAAGCAGGATGGGGGGCGGGAGGGAATCAAAGTTGGGCAACTTCTTCTCTCCAGCGGTGGTATCATTTTTCTCTCTCTTCTTTCTCTTTAATCACTTATATATCTATGTTTCCTGTGGCGGACAAGGAGGCCAGCTAGGCGGGAACTCCTCAGGGTGGCGCAGTGGGCTTTTATTTGCCGGTCCACCTTCCTCCCTCCACCTGAGTCTCAAAAGCAGCGTTGCATCATCGTTTGTTTTCTTGGGCTGTCTCGTTTCCCGACATTCATTTTCTGGCAAGGTCTGTTTGGGCACATCATAGCGAGGGCTCTATATATTGTTTTATACTTTTTGATCCGAATATGTCAAATTTCTCTGGTGGCCCGGCGATGAACACAATCTATACGAAGCTGTTTGGGTACCTTCTGACCTAGGTACCAACCTGCTTTGAAAGGAATCGAAACAACTAGGAAATCCTCTGGAAATTCACCCGATCAACTTCGATCTCATGGATGTCGGCAGGGTACTGATGATTAAATATGATCGGTACATGGGGGTACAATGTACAAGGAAGCCCTCTGAACGAGCACGCACACTATATACAGTTCCTTTCGTCCAAGCCCGGCCACATCAAGCATACTACAAATACCAAACCCAGCCCGCTCGCACCCTTACTACGAGCAGCTAGGTACAGCATTGGAATGTTCTAGTATGCCATGCCCAGAAGCCCCCGCCCACATCCCGGGCAGTACGCGTGGCCACCAACCAGGTTTTAGGTTACCTAAGGTCAGCGTTGGTGCTGCGTAGTGGGACCGCCAACTGCAGCCCCTCCTCTCTCTTACATGCCGGTATAAGTCAGTTGACTGCCCAATGCAAAAGTCCCATGATGGCTGTCCAAAATATCAAAGAAACCTCTCCAAAAGATGAGGAGACAACAAAAAAAGGGAACAGGAAATAGCCGATGCTCGCCTTCCAGCAAAGCAGGGTATCCAAAAACAGCCAGCACCTCAGCCCATCATCAGCAAGTCGTCCAAAGTCACCGTCTCCACTCTCAACTCTCTCCTTCCTCGCCATCTTCCTCCCTCACACGTCAATCGACAAAGGAGGAGGGTGGGGGCCTGGCGAGCCAAATCAGGTAGGCCGCCTGAAAGGGTGCGCCTCAGTGTTGAGCACCCACTCGTCCAGGCTGATGACGTCGGGCGTGGTGAAGAGCAGGTAGAAGTACTTGAGCGTCTCGGCCATCCAGAAGCTCTCCATGTTGTCCAGGTAGCCGGTGCCCTTGGCGTAGGCCACGTCGTCGATGGCCGAGTGGCCCGCGAGCGTCTGCGTCGCCTTGATGACGGACTGGAACATGCGCCAGCCCTTCTCCTGCCAGACAGGGTCGCCCGTGATGCGGTACATGTACCAGACCGATTCAATGGCCTCGGGGCTAAGTTTATTTTATTAGTTCGGGGTTTTTCGCGTGGGGGAGAGGTGTGGGGACTGAAGGTTGTGAAACAAAAGCATGGGGGAGAAGAGTAGAAAAGGGGGGGAAGGGGGAAACGTCATACCGAAGGATATACCGCCGGTCCAACATGCTCGTGAACCCCTTGGGCAGGTTCTCGTTCTTGATGCGCTTGGCGACGTACTCTGCGTGCGTGAGCGGCATGTTGGGCTCCGGCGGCAGGTCCCAGAGCGGATCCTTGAGCGGCGCCTGGCTCTCGTCGTTGTCGAACCCCCTGCCGGCTGCGGAGTACGAGCCGCCGGAACGAGGTGGGTCGGCGGTCGTGGTGTTGAGGATCTCGTCCCAGTCGACGGTCCGCTTCGCCTTTGTGGAGGTCATCCATTTGTCCGGAGGCGGCACCAGATCGTCGTCCTCGAGGTTGTTGCTTGCGGGTTTGCTGCGACTTGAGCTGGATGGTGCGCCCGACGAGTCGCCCGAGGAGGAAGAAGATGATGATGACGAGGAGGAGGAGGAGGAGGAGCGACCCGCACCAGGCTTGGGCAGCGCCTTGCCATGTGTGTAGGTAAAGTCATCACTCGTCAGCCCGGAGGGCCTCGAATCGTCCTTGTCACCACCAGCAAGCCGACCAGACTTCCCCGACCGGCCCTCCTCCGCCTCCATGGCAGCCTTGACCCTCAGCTCCTCCTGCCTGAGCAGGTACGCCTTCTTCTCGTCCCACTCCTTCTTCCTGACCTTGTAGTCCTCGATCTGGGTGTCCCTCCAGTCCGAGTTGGGGTCCAGGTGGTCGTGCCAGACCGTCTCGTTCCAGGGGCACGACTCGACGCTCGCGCAGGGCACGACCATGGCGGACTCGGGCATGACCCCAGTCTCAGTCGCCTCGTACGCCCAGACGCACCCGTCCGTCAGCTGCTTGCCGATCTCCACGTCCTCGGGCTTGCCAAAGACGCGCCCGCCCAGGCCGAACATGCCGCCCAGGAAGCACGTCAGGTGCGTCACCTCGTAGTCGTACGTCAGCGACCTGTCCGTCCCGTCCCGGCTGTACACCTTGGCCGAGAAGAGCACCGGGCGGTCCGAGTCGTGGATCATGGCCCGGTACAGGAGGTACTTCTTGGTCGCCGCCACCGTCTTCTCGTGCAGCCTCCGATACTTGGCCACCAGCCCGCCCAGGAGGACGTACTGCTTGGGGAAGTACTCGTACGCTGAATCCTGGCTGCCGCCCATGCTGTACGAATCCATGCCGTAACCGCCCGAGGTCAGGGGCTGTGACACGCAGTCCCAGTCGGCGGGGAGGCCGTTGGCGCTCAGCGGAGGGCCGTTGCGATTTCCGCCGCCTCCCCCACGGTCCGGGTCCAGGTTCGGCATGTGGTTCGGCAACTGGCCCGGCCCACCGCGCACCGTCTCATCGGATGTGTAGGACGCCGGGTCGAACCTGGCACCAGGAGCACCCGGAGCACCAGGGGTTACGCCAGACCCACCATCGCCGCCGACGGCAGCCCGCCCTTGGAGCTTCTTCTTGTCGTCGCCGGCAACAAATTCGGCCTTGCCCGCGCCGCCAGGCTCGTCGGCCGGGTGGACCGTGAACTCCCCCGTCGCCGCGGCCAGGAGCTTCTTGTTGGCCCCCTGGGGGGACGACGACGACCCGGCAGGCTGGTACCCCTCCGGCTCGCCCAGCGAAGGGTCCGCATGCGCCGAGGCGGCCTGCTCCCTGGCGGCCTTGCTGCTGTTGGCCAGGCCGGACCGCATCGCGGCCTGGGCGGTGCGGTTGCAGCCCGAGGCGTCAATCTGCTGGGGGAAGATGCCGTCCAGAGCGGTGCCGCGGTCCTGCCACTCCTCGAAGGCGTCCGTGATGCGGGCGACGGCGTCGTAGTAGCGGTCCTTGCCCGTCAGCTGGGCCAACCTTGTGAACTCCATCGACATGGACCCCAGCTCGGCGACGCTGACGCTGCCCGACGCCCGCTGCGGCTGCGAGGCGTACTCGGGCTTCCAGTTGTAGTACAGGATGGGCATGCGGTTGGGCGTGTCGAAGACGCCCATTAGGATGGTCGCCAGCTCCTCGGCCTTCTCCAGCAGGAGCGGGTACTCGCCCTTGGCGCCGCCCGTCACGTCGAAGGCCGCCACCAGGCCGCCCAGGTAGCGGATGATGGTCTCGAACACGGGGATCTCGCTGCGGTAGGGCGTCGTGGTGAAGTCGATGTCCCGCAGCGCCGCGTAGGCGTCGTCGAACTCCCGCCTCATGCCCATGATCCAGAGCGTGTCCATAGCGTCCACCAACGTGGCCGCCCAGCCGCAGAACGGGTCGCGGTACTTCTTGGACACGGGGGTCATCTCGTCGTGACCCCAGGCGTACTTGTGGTACCCGCTCCAAGCCCGTTTCATCTCCTGCTTGACCTGCGCCAACCGGCCTTCACGCTTCTCCTTGTCCAGAGCAGACTCCGCCTTGAACTTGTACTGCACCGCAGGTATGTCCTTGGGCTTGCCCGTCGGAAGCGGGATCATCTCGCTCGGCTCGAGAGGGAAGTGCTCCGGCATCTTGCGCCAATGCGCCGTGCTCGTGGGAGTCGCCGGCCATGGGTCCTCCCTCTCCCCGGGAGGGTGCATTATGTGGAGAGAGTCCGGTTTTTGCTTGTAGAAGTCGTCGCCCTTGCTGGCCTGCCGGTCGGGGATCTGGCCCGCCACGGGGTCGTGGGTCACGGCGGCATCCTGAGCATCGTGGCTGGCATCGTGACCGCTATGCCCATGGCCGTGCTTGTCCGAGGTCGCGTCTGCTGGCGTGTCCGTTGCCTTGGATGAGGCCACCCGTTCTGTGGATCTGGGGACTGAGAAGTCGCCCTTACCCTCCAGGCCCGGCTTGGGCTTGGGGAACACAGCAGCCGCCTGCGCCTCAACTTGGTCCTCCTTCCCTTGTTGCGCCTGATGCTTCGAGGTGGGTTTCGGCTTCGGCGCAGGGCCCACCGGCGCCTGCTCTTTGGAGGGGCCGGGCTTCGGTTCAGGTTTCCCGTAGCTCGGCTGCGAGTCCTTCGTGCCCGCGTGCGAGTAGCTGTCGTATATCGCCGAGGTTCCCGCCTCCCATTGTGAGTTCTGCGAAACGCGATAAAGCAGGAAGACTAGGACAAGTGCGCCGACAACGAATACCCTGTATCTCCTGAAGCGTAACATTAGGACAATATTAGGGTGCTGACTGACTCGCAGTCAGTCAGCCAGAAGAGAAAAGCCGCTGCTAGCCAGGCCGAAATGACAAGGGGGCGGAAAAAAGCAGGAAGAGAAAACAAAAGAGCCACGACAGATTCGTAGGTGGACAGGCCAAAATGCAAAGGCAAGAGGACGAGGGAAATAAATGGGAAAATGCACCAAGAATCTATTAATTGAGGAACCCCTTGGCTTGTCGCCTCAATTGACACATGAGGCAACGCCCGTCCAGCAGTGGCCACCACTCTCCGCTAACCTCCCTAGTTCAGGCTGGATTGGAGTCTTGGCATGTCTCACAGCCGGAGCAATTGGGGCAGTCGCACTCTGAAGAGACGAAGCCAATAGCATCAGTGCAACCAGACTCTCTCTCTCCCGCTCTCTCTTGCACGCTGCACGCAGTCCGTGCGGTTCCCTTCCCACACACCTTCGATACAACGGCAGATGTCAGTTACCTTCTTAAAAGGGAGACAAATGCCCATCCAATAGCGTGCCGATAGTCTCTGCCACAAGATATTAAGCACTTGTGGGGGTAGGGATTTGGCCCGCGAAGACGCTTATCCATAAGAGGTTCGCACGTAGGTTACTGCTACCTATCCGTAGACTAGTAGGCACGTACTGCGTACGGATAGTCTGCTCGGTAAATATCCTTAACTCAAGAGTTTCAATTTGCACAAATTACCCGTTTCGGCCTGGGAGAGGTATGGTGTCAAGCGGAGTTTCGAAGTCCAGGTAACGTTGAATTGCACAACCAGGTGATTCTGCAAATCTGCAGGCATCTTCGATGTGAAGAAGAGAAAGGAGACAGAAGGAAAAAGGATCCAGCAAATGCGAACGCAGGGCGTCTCTACTCAGAGCCAAAAGAGAGGTTCCTGCCCCGGTCCCGAGACACAAACAACATGCCACGCGACCAGAAAAGTCCTCGCCAGCCCCCTTCCGTTTTACCAGATCGGAATTGAATCTACACTGGTACACACGCCACGAAGGTTGTTTGCAGCTCGAGGTGGGGCAGTCTGGTGCTAGCTGCACCCCGGCTCCTCGGCCAGCTCCAGTCCCCCCTCATGATGCTGTCCAGTCGTGGTAAGCTTAAATTGATCCCCCAGTAACACCCTTTTACTTTCCATCCACACCGGGTTGGATAGCCCTCCTGGCACTGGCTTCGTACGAGCAGTAGCTTTCCAGGTAAGTAGTGTACCTGGTGCAGACAAAAGAACAGATGGCAACCTGGAAATACTTCCGCCACACCATCACATACGGCAATACGATTCTTGACTCTCTGGCTTTCCACTTCCACCAGTCAAGGAAACCGAAGACGTTGAGAAATGCTTCTGTCTGTTCCATATTGTAGCAACTGTACACATGCTCTGTAGTGATATCAGTCGTGGCGTGAAAAGGCAGCGGCTGTCAAGACATCGCACTACCCGCAGTTTAAATATAAAAAAGGGCAACTACGGACTACCAACGGCAAATGCCTTCAGACGGCGGCGAGTAGTAGGTGTACCAAGATTCGTCGTTGTCCAGATCAACGTATAATTCGGGCGCAATCATGCTCGCCTGTATCTTCATCCAATCCTCACTGTCGACGGCTTCGCCGTCCTGCCAGGCCCGGACAATATTGACAAAGCCGCTGTAGCAATCAGCGCGGGCGACCGGGTTCTCCAGGGTCTCAGGGTCATCCAGCAAGCTGAGCAGCGCGCCCTCGTCGACCTGAATGAAGTACGTGTACCGCGAACCTCGGCAATACGGAGTATTGTCTATATCGTAGTTGGGGCACTCGGCGCGGGCCCACGCCCTGAACCTGCGTTTCAGCTCGTCCAGCGAGGCGCGCTCCAGCGTCGGGTCCTCTACGAACGCCCAGTCGAGCTTCTCTGCGATCTCGGGGGCGTCGGACCCTGCGATGGAGTTCCGCGTCCCCTCGTCTATGACCCGCTTGAAGTCCTCCCAGGGACCGTCGAGCTCCGGCTTGTAGGTGCATCGGTAGATGACCCAACCCCATTTGGCATCTCCAGCGGAGCTCAGCATCCACTTGATTTTGCGCTCGGGTGAGAGCTCATACCATTCCATTCCAGTAGGGTCCGACTGCCCCTGTGAGCCGGGCCGCGGTGGCGACGACATGAATGGCCGACTGAACGCGGCCATCCGGGTGGGCAACAGGCAAGTTGTTAGACGCCTGCCAAAGCGATGCGCGAGACGCGCGGGCTGCCCATGAAGACTGGGATGGAGACATCTACTGACGCTCAGAAGTGACCGCGGCGGTCCAATTTTCAGGTGTAGCGCTGGGGCAGGGACCATTTGAAGCTGATGGGGCCTGTTCGTAGGAGTGCGCGAGGTTGGCAAGAAAAGAAGAGAAAGGAGCGAAGAGGCTAGAACTTTTGGTAGCTAAACAACACTCGCGCACGACGCACAAGATTCAGTTATTCAAGAGCCAGGTAAGGGGCGCCTGGATATCGAGGCGGGGACGGTTGGATCCTCGACCTACGGATAAGGAAAAAATAATGGCATCAATTTGACAAAATCCGGGCAATGACGACTGGATATTAGATGTTAATACGGCTTTTGCGGAAATGGGTGGTTGAGATGAAATCTAGTCTAAGCCAATTATCAGTGAAACAGAGCGGCGATGTTGACCGGGCACCCATCTGGGACACGGCGCCCCCAGTTTTCATCCTCACTCCTTATCTGCCTACCTACCTACCTAGGTTCTGTTGACCGATTACAATGGTACAACTAGGTCAAGCAGGAAAGCCTTGTCAGAGCAACTTAAAGCTACCTAACATACCTGCTGCGTAGGTACTAATCGAGTAGGTAGGTAGGTACCGTTTATTACGCTCGGTCATCAATGAGTTCTGATGTTTTGTTTGATGGCGGGGCTCTTTCGAGACTGACCGACTCTGGAGCTCGCTCGCCACAATATGTCTCAGGGACTCAGGGTTTAGCGACCGCCGTTCCTGCCCCTGTCGTCGTCCATCGACTATTGAGCATCGCGAATATCCAGCCGCACGTGTGACTCCTTGACGTTTTTACTCTGTACACATCTACTGTAAGTGAGTACGAGATTCGGAAAGGAGTCTCTTTTTGCACGGAAACTACTCGACCAAAAGAAGAGCCGATCTCCGTCGTCCCAGAGTCCGAAATTCCCGGTTGAAAGAAGAAGCAACCCAATACTTCTAGGCTCCTCGAAGATCTACGCGAACTCTTCCTTTCCCCGCATGGGCCGATGCTACTCCTAGCCTCCTGCCTACCAGGCTGCGAAGGCACTACTCTTAGGGAAGCTACCGATTCTGGGCAGTCACCTTCCTCTTTCAACTGGCTGTAGTGTAATTGACAACTGTCAGGACCAGGCTGGATAGCCGGAGCTCCTGTCAGAAGCCTCGAAGGTAGGATCAAAGCAAAAATGACACCTTGCTAATAATATGGTGACGTGTTCACACTTGTTTTATCTACAGCTACCAAGTTCAAACTCGAGGGGAAAAAGAGAGCAGGTTCCATTTCCCTTCCCATCAACAATCCGGTAGATAACACAGGAAGGTGACCGATCTTTATATTCCCAAGTAAAATGAAAAACTCCATATCCCTGATGCGATTGACGTTCGAGGACCTCGACACATTCGTTCCAGTCGTCAATATACAACCGCTAGACCCAACATGTATGCATTACCGTTCGTACTCTTCACAAGAAAAATCAAGAAGCAGTTGTTCCCCATGTACACACTCCGCGCCTGCCCCTTGCCGGCCTGCCTGCCTAGGTATCTGTACCCATCCCCATCTCCATCCCCACCAAACCCGGCTGCCTGTCGTGCGGACCGTTTGTTCTGAGCATGGGGCTGGGGATGCGTGCTGCGATCCGTCTGGTTGAAGGGCGTGCATTCCCACTCCCGGCTAGAACGGGAAAGAAAAGAAGGCGGAATTGTCGTGAACCCGCGCTCCTTCATCGCTTTGTCGTGGGAAGGGACGAGGTGCCTGGACGGTCCAGGCGGCTGGCCAACAGTTCCGATTTCGGGCATCAGTGAGCCCCGGCTCTAGTGCGCTCTCCGGAGCGTCGGGTATTGCAGCCTCCTTCCCCTTCTCCTTCTTCTCCCCGGGTCCCCCATGATTCATTATGGAGGAACAGCATCTCTCTCGACTCCGCTATCTATCTCTCAGACAAGTAGCCCCTCAACCCCATGAAACCTCCTCCCTCTGAGCCACGTCACCCAGCCAGCTGGCTCAGCACCGACATACTCAATATCATGACCAGCAAGCCGATGGTCACGATGATCAGCAGCGTGAAGCTAAACCAGCCCATCACCATAGCGCTCGAGCCCACGCCGCTCAGCACGCTCCCGTTGCCGAAGTCCTGCGCTATTACGCTGGCCGCGACCGAGGCCGTATGCTGCCACAGCACGCTGACGAGCACGAAGATGCTCGCGATGAAGATGATGGCCAGCGCCACCTGGCTGACGGCGCGGGAGGGGAACGGCTTCACCTCCCGGTCCTCCGAACCGTCGCTGCTTGCCGACTCCTCATGCCATCCGGGGAAGGTGGCCAGCAGGAGGAGGCAGATGAAGGCGAAGATGATTGCGATGATGCTAGGAGGCCGACGTGTTAGCGTAATTCCCCTTTGTCCCCGCCTTCTTCAGTTCTTTTTAATATATTCTTTTCCGGAGTGAATCGGCGGCGTGTCATCTGGGGGGACCTTGAGATAGGAAGCACTCGGTACTCACAGCAGATAAGGGAAGACGATCATGTCCTTGAACTGGCTAGACAGCCAGATCAGGTTCAGGGGGTCCTGATCGACCGTGGTCCCGTCGGCCAGGGCCGTCGCGTTGTTGGAACATAGCCAGCCGCCGCCGTCCCGGTTCACGCAGATGCCGAAGTAGCCGACGCGGACCTGGAGGCGGGCGTCCCCTGCGATATTGCTGATGGCCGTGTTGACATTGTAGTCCACCTGCGCCGTGTCGGGCACGGCCGTGTATTTTTGATAGTATAGCGTCAGCAGGAATATGTCCGGTATTAATGGCGATGAGGACGAGCATCCTGCCAGTAGCAGTGCTGTTGTGGGGAGGGCGTAAGAAAGGTCAGCCGAGTCAGTTCGCTGCATATGTACGAGGGGCCATCAATGTTGAAGAGAAGGAAGGAAGAGGGAGGCCACTCACATAATAGGATGATAGTGACTGCTATCAAGATCATGAGCACATGGTGATAGCCGAGGAACGGAAACACACCTAAAGAAAGGAAGCATCGTTAGCACCGTGTGTCTCGCTCTTCTGTCATCCTCCCTAGCATAGACGCCTGTCCTAGGGCGGGAATTCACTTACGCCACCATCCCACTACAAATTTGTCTGACATCTTGAACAATCCCTTTGTACCCTCTTTCGGTTCTTTAGATCAGGGCCGAATAGATGTTGGAATCCCAAACCCGTCCTCCAGGAGCGGAGCGAGGGTTGGGAGTAAACGGCAGCCGTTCGCTGGAATGCGGGCCTTGCCTTGCGAGGTTGATTAGATCTTCGGGGAATAACGACGGCACTGCGCCCTCCTCTGCGGAAGATGTTTTGACGAGCTGCGCAGGAGGTGGAATGTGGCAGGTAGTCTCTGCGGGGATGCCGGAATGTCGTCGCTCCCTCTTCCCTACAATAAAGTTGAAATGTAAAGAAAGGAGCGAAGATAGGATCGGTGGAAGCAGTGGGCGACAGCAGAGAGCGGCGGCGATGGAATCGGATCTGGCAACAGGAATGTTGGGAATCGTCAGATTCGCTGGTAACTCTTCTCGCACAATGATGTAGGTATGTGTGGCAGGAGAGGTGGAGCCGGGTGTAAGATGGTGTATGCAAAGACGGTGAGACTTGACTTATTTGCTTTGTAGTTTCGAGTATCTGAGAGCAACTCGAGCTCTGAAATTTCCGAATAAATGACTTCGTCTGGGATCTCAGGAGCTTGAGGTTGTTTGGTCTTTTCGGCGTGGCTGGGAGCAAAAATAATATGATGATACTAGGACTGTCCCGGCCATTCGAATTTTGGTGCCCAAAGGTGATGCGCCTGCCCTGGCGCAAAGTAAATAATGGGGAGGTTGGTTGACCAGGAGATCTCAAATCCCCCACTTCTGTCCTCAATCGCACCACTGCAGCAACCAGCCTGCCCCACTTCGGGACGCTGCAGCTGCCGGATTGGCTTGGTCGACGTTCCTGCAGGGTCCCTCCCCGCTGAATCTTGCCGTCAGCAGCACCGTCACCGTGGCTCCAGGCAGCCGGCATTCAGCTCCCAGGGGCATGGCCACAGCCAATGACGTAAGCCCATTGACCTCGATCCTCACAGGTCCATCCATGGATCTTCCATCCCCTACTCCGTACACTATCCGTACTGCGCCCCAGTTCTGTTTGACTCCGTTGGACTTTTGATCTTGAGATTGCTTTTCCTTCAGTCAAATTACCCGTTCTTGACCCTAGCCACCAAGGTTGAGAGCCAGCAGAAGCCTGCATGCATGTAGTGTCATAACCGGAACTCACCCGACAGATTCCATCAGGCGATCAGGCACCACCGTGGAACTACAGCCCCTGCAAGGAGCTTGTGCTAGCACAAGTACATCTGCTAGCAGTAGCTTGACGTGCCGGATCCCATCACTCAATGCCACCCTGTGCGTCCGGATAATTCACGGGAGTCATTGCCTCCGTTTCAATACCTACCTATCTAGCGATGTTAAGCAGCTGTTATCACATGCATGGGATTGGGAAGTGTTGATACCGAACCAATATGATTTCGAACTATTCACAATATCGCATGGTCATTAAAAAGAAGAAAAAATATTTGAAAGGTTGACGGAAACCATAAGCTAACAACCCAACGAAACTACTGAAAAACAAGCCCGGGTGAGAGTGAAAATTCCTTGCCTAGACCAAACCTGTACGATTCCTGCTACCAATCCTTCAACGTGTCGACCGCTCAATAAGCAATTATAACCGTCGTCCAACGCGCCCGACACTTCGCTAGAGGAAACCGAACTCAACCGACCCGATGGCTTACAAAGGTATCCTACCTACCCAGTACGCCATGACTGACACGCCCTCTTCAAAATTATCTCTCAGTTATCCTTCCCCTCACAGTAGGATTCGACGAATGCTCCTGGGATCCGCATGTCAGCGGACTTCAGCCAGGTTCTTCGTTGGCGGCCTGTCCTTCTGTTTGCGGCCTCTGCAGAGGCTAAGGTCTCAGCTTCAGCAGCGGTCAAGGCCTGAGCGTCAGCGGCTGCCAAGGCTGCGGCTTCGGCGGCCCTGGCCAGCCTGGATTCCGAGTGCCTCGCTATGGCAGCAGCCGCGGGACCGCCTACCCCTCGGTGCTGTGGCTTCACGATGCCGCCGTTTGCGACCCTGCCGGCTCTGGCGGCGTTGGCAGGCTTGGCGGCGTTGTCCTCCCTTGGCCCGGGCCAGAACAGGTCCCCGGCGGCGCGGTTCCTGCCGCCGAGGTTTGGCCAGAAGTCCCTCAGGTTGAAGGCCGGCCCGCCTTGCCTCCTTTGGGGCAAGAGCCCCGCAGCAGGCGGTTGGCCCCTATCGGGCAGCTGGAGGAGCCGCCGGGTGGCCACGTTCCCTACCACGCGAAACGGGCCCCCCGTACGCCCCGGCGGATCGAGTCTATCGGCTCTGGGCTGCCAAGGCCGTGCTGGGACCGGATGCCTGGGCTTTCCGGGCATCTGGAGCGCATCGGGCGCATCGGGCGGGATCGGGGGGATGGTCGACCGCTTCGTAGTCAACACCTTGCCCTGATAGAAATGGTGGAGAATTTGCGCTGCCGATGCCCGCCGTCTCGGATCCAGCTTTGCCATCGACTTGAGCATCTCCCAGGCCTGGGACTGGGTCTGTACCGCTCTCATGAAATCGCCGTAACTTTGGGCATTGCGAGGAGGGAAGGCATTGTACCTCGTGAGCACAGCAAGAAGGCTTGCGCAGAGAGACCAGATGTCCATCTTTGTGCTCTGCTTAGAGCAGACCCCGGAGACTTCAGGGTAAAGCTCTGGAGGCTAGTAGCATCCCGTGCCAACAAATGCTTTAGCAGAGAGATGGCGACTAGACAACCCAAAGTCAGACAGCTAGAAGACACGACCCTAGTCCAGGCCCATAAAGTGCAGAATGTTCTCGGGCTTCGCATCCCGGTGGATTAGCCCCTTGCAGTCGAGGTAGTCCAGGGCACTAAGCATCTGCTCCGCCACAAAATTACCCAGGCTGCCAATTTCTTCACCAGGGAACGAAGACACCCGTTCCGGAGCGGCATTAAGATCTCTGGTACGGAAGTGCTCAGCCCTGAATGGCCCAGAAATTCGATGATGTGAGGCTGGTTCTCCCACGTTCCAAGTTAGTATTGCACAACGCATTCGAGTTGAGGAGCGGGTTGGCAAGCAAGATCTCGACTGAAGTGCTTCAACATCCTCATATTCTGGATTCCTCTGTGCAGCACGGCTCGGGAGTCCTCGATTTGCTCGGGAGTGTTGCCCTGGAGCATTACCACCTTGATGGCAAAGGGATTCCCAGTGGCCTTGTCGACGGCTCGGAAGACCACACCGAAAGAACCCCTGTCTAGAGGCCTGCGCAGCTCCCTGATGTCTTCAATAGCAGGCAGCCCAGATGTTTTCAGCCTGGTAATGTGCCATGACTGCAGGCCCGACTCGGCGTAGTCTGTTGGACGGTCGCATAGGTCGGCAAGCTGCTCCATCCGCTGCTTAGCCTCGTTGTAGCATTGCTCGGCCAGGAATCTGAGTGACACGAGGTTGGTCTGTAGGATAGAGATCCTCCGCCAGACTAGGTCGATCTCGCAGGACGAAATTTTGATGCGATAGTCACTGTTGTACCGCAAGGCGCCGCCGTCTCCGATGACCATGTCCGCCTCAGGGTGCTGCTTGACTTCCTCCAGTAAGGCGAACTAGACCGATGAGTGGCGTTTGGACCGAACAGACAGAAGCACCACGTGAGTCAAGGGTTGGATCTCAAACGCAACGGGTACCCCTGAGATGGGGTCGCACCGGGGATTGAGATCGCGGAGGGTCAAGTCAACATTTCGCCCCAATCTTGTGGTGATATGGCCCTGAGGAGTCTTGGGGACATGAAAGCCGACTTCGACACCCAGGCGCCCATCATGATCACTCTTTGATACGAATTTCTCATTGCTCGGGTGGCCGAGGGCGTCGCGTGCGGCTTGATTGACGGGCACGAGGTGGAAAGGGTCTTTGCATGTGGCGTAGCCATGGGCACTGGCAGGGCGGGGAAGGGCTAGCACTAGCAGGTATAGAACTATACAGAGATGACAGAAAGAAGGCTTCTCTAGAAGGAGGATGGATATGAACAAGAGCGCATGAACGACAGAAGCGAGGAAAGCAGCGACCGGAGTGGCAAGAGCGAAGAGAAACCATGCGGGGGAGACGTAGGATATAGGCGAAGTTAGAGGAAGTAGGCGTGAGGAGAGAGCAGGCACAGACCAAGGCTGGACTGGAGGATGGTAGAATCCAGGGCATTCATGCTCAACGGGTTGAACGGCGCCCCTTGACGATGCAACCAGCAGGCAGCCATACCAGTCTGGCCCGGTGGCGTTCAGGTGGTAGCAGGCGGCCGCCAGCTTGGAGAGAGTATGGGCGGTAAGGCAGCAGTCCCAGAATCTGCAGGAACGTGTAGGGGTGAGAGCCGGGCAATTCTAAAGATATCCATGCTATTGTCCGAAGCGGTGCCAGATGGAGGTTGAGCCTGAGGCGGTCCCCTGACTCAGGGGTTCGGTGAGAGATGAACCCCTTGCGTGTAACCACCCAGGAAGACAAAGGTCGTGAAGGAGACGTGGCAGCTATCGCTTTCTAATTTTATCTTACAGGTGTGTATGTACGTCTTGCATGTGCGGCCATAACAAGGAGGAGCAAGATGAAGTTGTCGCGCGGCCTCCTCTATGAAGGACGGAAGTGTTCTAGGGGCTGGGGGTTGTTTTCATAGGAAGAGGGTTCGGCCTTCATCATTGGGGCCAATCATCAACGCCAGGCAGATAGGCGTTGGCTAGGCCCATGGGATGGGGGTGTGAGTGTGTATAAGTCCTTTGGTTTAGATGGAGGGTTGGTTTGTTTAACGACTTCCGAGTTGGCAACAGCCGAACCCTCCTTATCTAACGCCATGGTTTCGTGCAATGCTTAACTAGAAATATAGTAGGTAGGTTAAGTATATATCGGCAAGCGCCGTGGCGTCCGCCTCTATTTCGGGCCATGATTGCGATGGGAGGATTAGGCGCAGGCGGGTCACCAATGCCGCGCAGGTAATCCCATTCCATCACAACATGAAAGCATGTGTTGGTGTTGGGAGTCCCCGTTTTGGGTCTAGAGGTGCCCCATTTTCAGGACCGTGGGATATCTGAGGGGTGTACCTGCCTGGGATTCTGTGTACCTCGCACAGTCCACTATACATGCTCTCGACAAGCAGGGGATGCTAGCTCCCTGGCCACCTTTGATGGGGCACAGCGAAGTCATTCGTCTCACAGTGGAAGACGGTCGAAGCCTGGATGAGGAGGAAGTGCTGCCAGCCCTGGCTAGCCAGGCGTCTGCGTCGTTCAGACTGAACCCTTCCTGCGTCCTCTCCGGCGGCCCTAAATATGGGTGGGCTGCTGAGATATCTGTCGGCGTAGCTACTATCGCTTCCACGCTTGGGATGCCGTCTGCTGCCTGGCCCACGACGGGCGGTTGCTCTGATGCCAGCAGTCTGGGGTCGATCATCGATAGCTGCTGTGTGATTTCTTGTTGCGTTACTGGTGTTTCCTAGTCCTCCGTAACGGATAGGTTGGCATGTGTTGGTGTTAACGCCGTGGACGATGACTCCGTACGTTGGCACGATGAGTTCCGCGTGTTCCCCGAGACCGCTGACCCAGGCTTGGTTCTCTTTAAGCTTCGTGGGTTCTGTTGTGGAGGATGTGAAGATCTGTATGTCGCCGCTCTTGAGCTGGTGGGCAGCAACTATCTTCACGGATCTAGTCGCCGCATTATCGCGGATTAATACTTCTACTTACTATCGTATTCTAATAGCGGGGAGCGCCCGGAATCGCTAGGGAACCCCGTAGTCCTTAAGTTTGACCGTTACGGCCCGGTCCCTGTATGCTGTGATGTGACGATCAGGGTCTATCAATACGGGGATCGATAGGCTAATCAACGGGTTTGTGTTGGCAACAAGCACGGTGGGGACTGACTGGGGGTATCACTCATAGACAAGCTGGCTGGGTTGGGCAGACTGGGCTGGATGCTGATGCTGATCGGTCTCTCACGATGTATGAGATGTATTGTCAAGTTGACTACTGAAGAGCTAACTAGCTGTTCTATCTATCTAGGTAGGGGGTGGGTGTCCTTTATATATCCGTAGCTCTTCCGTAGTGTGCTGGTGATCGACTTGATCGTAACTCCCTTCTTTCGATCACTTCGATCTGGTTGAATCGGAGTGATCGTGAGTCGTTGCGCGCGATCACTTCGATCAGTGCCTGCCGTGTATCTAGTCACGTGACCGCGTGGTCCGTGCCTAGANCGATCACTTCGATCAGTGCCTGCCGTGTATCTAGTCACGTGACCGCGTGGTCCGTGCCTAGACCTGTGTGGGGTTGCGGCCACATCCGCGGCCCGGGACCTTTCCTTCTTTGTTTCCCTTGCTCTTGTTGGTTGGTAACGAGCGGTCGTAACATGTGACTGTGGATTAGGTGTTGGCGGTACGGGAGGCTAGCGGCGGTACGGTGTGACGATCAGGTCTACCAATACAGGGTATCGGTAGATCAATCAGCGGGTTTGTGTTTGGCAACAAGTGCGGCAAGGACTGGCGGACTCAGGGTACTAGACGAGATGGGCTAGACTAGGTGAGCGGACTCGTGCAGGGTCTAGCATAGAGATGCCCAAAGACTAGGCCTTGAAGATTGTTTTAACGTTCTAGTTGGAGAGGAACAGACTAAATGGCATGGGAAGGGAGATTTCCCTCCTTAATATACCCGTCAACTCCTGTGAGTACGCTTTCCGCTCTTCTCTATGGGCCTCCGTCAATGGACACGCTGTCCTTCGGATCTGCCCCCCTAGTACGGGTCATTCACAGATCGATGACCCCCTTAACCACTTCCGGCGCAGGGCCCCAAGATGTCGTGCAGAGCCCTCAGTAGGGCGTGGGAACTGTTGACCCATGGGCTTTTTATGCGGCTCCTTGACGCCGCATTGATTATTCCATGACAGGGGCGGATTTGTTTATGAAGTACGTTAACACTGTGCTTACTAGGATGCGGCTTTTGAAAATATCAAAAGCAGAACCGATTCGGGTTTAGGTACTTCTTTTCCTTATCAAAAAGCTAAGCAATCGGGGTAGAATTGATCGAGTCTGTGCGTTGTTGAACTTTGGCTGAATTAAAGAGCGCTGTTTTTTGGTGTGGGTGGCCCAACACTTAACGTACCTATCTGTACAGAGTATTCGTGATTGCTTGATTTAGTGGAAAGAAGCCCTGTACGGAACCTCTGAAATCTAATTCAGCGAATTTTTTTTTGTGACCTTAAGTGCTACAACTAGCAGGTTTTAGCGCACGCGCAAAACCAAAACCCCCTGTAAATATAGACCTGACGACCCTATATTTCAAGACGGAGTTTATCGACCACCTCGCCAGCAGTGGAAGGATCGACCGCGGGAGGGTCGGCATAGAAGGCGGGAGCGCGGACGGTTATATCGTTTTACAGAGCCTGAGCTGGCACCCGGGCGTCTCAGACATTAAGGCCCTGGACAGGGATACGTATAAGTTCGAGAGCAGGTATATATAATTGTTAATCCTGGAGCCCGGGATAAGCGAGGCGGAGAAGGAAACGAGGATCAGGGAGCGGTCGCCGCTCTTCCACATTTGGCGGATCGAGGCGCCCCTCCTGCTCGTCCATGGGGATAAAGATACCATCGTCCCCATCGGCCAGTCTGAGGAGATCAAGGGTTGGGTGGAGGGGAAGGGCGGCGACGTGAAGTTCGTCGTCCTGCCTGCGGATGGGCACATCTTCAAGATCGTGGAGAACCTGCGGCTGTTCCTGGACGAGCAGGTCAAGTGGTGGGAGAAGACGTTACTGAAGTGAGCAGAGGAGGCCCAAAAGGGGTGTTGAAAAATGGAAGAATTGGATCAAGGGTAGGCTTGCCAAGTTTGCCAAGCCTTACTTACCCCTGACCTCAACAGTGAGG
>PYSP01000477.1:0-19081 GCA_003049395.1 Pseudohalonectria lignicola | reverse complement strand
CGGGCAAACGGAGCGATTGAATGATTAAACGATTGAATGATTGCTTAAGCAATCTAGCTAGCTTGAGGAAGCGCTCCGCCGCTCAAACATGACCTGATGTTATTCGCGCCAGTAGAGAATCGGCGTCACGTGCACCGCTCCTTTTCTGACCGTCAGCCAGAGCTACTGATTATGTCAGCTCAATATTTGGTGCCGGGAATTTTTGACGGCAGTTTCCCCCAAGCAGCAAGAAATTGTCTGGCAATAGAAGGGCTCGAAAAGCAGCAGCAGCGGCAATTCGGGCATATAGTCACAATGAGTCTCCATCTTCCTTCAAGAGGGGCCCTGCGGGCCGGTACGTAGTCGGATTGATCCTTCCTGAGGCCCATCTCACGTCTGATTCTCGGTCTCCCGTCTAACAAGAGAGTCCAAACATGCAGCTGCCACTACATCCCTCCGCCCGTCGTCCACCGCAACCCTCTGCGGCTCAATGCAGTCCCTGTCGATAGCTGTGTCAGCCCCGAGAAGGACAGCCGGCGCTGCAACCACCGTCAGCCCGCAGCTCGCGACACAGCAGCGGCGTAGTATTTTCGGGTGGGGCCGCAAGTCGTCCGAGGAGCACGAGTTCGCCAAGGTGATCAAAGAGAAGCAGAGCCAGGGGCCGTCAGCCCAGGACGTGCAGAAGAAGCTCATGACGGGGAAGCTGGGCAAGTCGTCGATCTTCTCTGACGAGGGCCCCCGGGGGGGCGAGGAGACGTGGGAGGACGCCCGGGAGGACGCGGCGAGGCTGCGCAACGGCGGGCTCAGGACTCAGGCCGTGATGGCGCGCGCCACGGACCCGGACCCGCGTAGTCGCGTCCGCTGGCAGCGCAAGATGGTGGCACGCATGGTGCGGCGGCGGCTGGACGCCAGGGACTACGAGACGCGCGAGGAGCGGATCGCCCGCACCGAGAGGCAGTACGTCTCGAGGGGTCCCCTCCTCAACACGTCGACCAAGAAGCTCGTGCACCTGGCCCACCAGGTGGCCGGGAAGACGGTCGACGAGGCGATGGTGCAGATGCGGTTCAGCAAGAAGAAGTTCGCGAGGGACATCGTCTACCAGCTCGATGTGGCCAAGGACGAGGCCGCCGTCGTGGCCGGGATGGGGCTCGGGTCTGCCAGGGCCAAGGCCGACGAAGACAATGAGGCTTCATCTTCCCCTCCATCCCGGGCCCTGACCATCAAGACCAAGGACGGGAAGTGGCTTGAGATCGACGACCCCACGAGGCTGTACATCGAACAGGCGTGGGTGAACAAAGGCCCCTTCACGACCCCGAGGAGGCGCTTCGGGGGTCGCGGGAGGAGCTCTGTCATGTGGGGAAGGACGTCCAGTAAGTTATTGACACCTTTACCGCAGCCATTTTTCTTTGGCTTTCCTGAATCTCAATAATTACGCTGCGGCCCATATCTGACAGCTAACGATACACTCCCTCGTTTCCCCTCCCGACTCGTATCACAGCTGTCACCCTCGTCATCAAAGAGGAGAAGACCCGCATCAGGCTAGACGAGGAGAGGAAGGTCAAGGAGGCGAAACGGAAGCCCTGGGTGCACCTGCCGAACAGGCCCGTGACTGCTCAGAGGCAATATTACTCGTGGTAGTAGTCGCCTTGTCCTGTTGTACCACTCAGCCGTCTCCCAAACCGGCTGACGACCTCACAGTCCGTGGAGGGCAGCTACCGCGCCCTCCACGGCATTGTATCTATAGCATACGGCATTCGATAAATATACATTACCTACCTACCCATGTACCACTAGCTCATATCCAGAAGACCTGTCCTGCGTTTTACTGGGGATGTCATTTCTAGTTTTGTCAGAATCAAACATAGGCTCTTGGGACAGTGAAGCCAAGTGCCATCCCTTCAGAACGGTACGCCACGCCATGTGTGTCTTAACATGCCTGCTATGGCGATGACTAGGATTGAAGGGCATCCTTGTAAGGGCTCACGGCTATTAAAACTCTGTTCAGGAGTTAAGAGGCCATCGTCCGCATAGGCGAGACCACCTAGGCGCCCTCTGAATGATTTGCTTGGGGTGGTAGCTAAGTCTAGCGGGGCGTATTAATACAGGTGCCTGGGCAACGTAAGGCATTTACCACTAGCGATATTCGCAGTCACTGTGTAGGAAGCCCAGAAACGAGCCCCATGACAGCCGTAAGGAGCCTCGTGGAATGATTGAAGCCTAAGGGAATCTCACGTTCCGCTCGTGGCATGACTTCGGCGGGCCAAGTTGGCGCCACTGTCTGAGGTACGGCCAAATAGAAGCCACCTTTGAGGGGAAGGGCAACCCGTTTTACAGCTGCAAATCCCGAACGGCGGCGTCGAACGCTCCGATCATGCATCATAGAGCGCGTTTGTACCCTCAGCCCGTCATGTCAGCCCCGGTCCAGACCTCCCCGTCCTCCCCGAAGGCGGGGAATAGGATCCCCCTCAGCCCCTCGGCCACCCACCAGGTGTTTGAACTGGGCGGTGAACCCGACGGCGATGCGGCCGAAGTTGGCTGTCTTCATGTCCTCCGTCTTGCGCCTCACCTAGTCGACCAGGCGCCCTTGTATCCACAGGCTGAGGACGCTTTCGGAGGGGAGCTGGAGACAGGTGCAAGAATAAGCGGGTTGGCTGGCAGGAGAAGACGTCCTTGGCGTGCTCGAAAAGTTCCAGGAAGCCGGTGAGGTACGAGCCGGAGCCATTTGCGGGGTCAGGCACGCCGACCGCTAGGACGCCGGCCTAGCTGCCGAACTCATTTCCGCCCCGGCTACTTTTCAGGCCCAACTAACTACTACACTGCAGCCCTCGCTCAGCCACGTGGCGGCACGGTAAGGTGAGGCTTCAGGCCCGAGACGTCGGGGTACGGCGACGAGGAATACTCATACGGCTGGAGGCGCCCGTTCGGCATCGAACATGAGATGGAGGCCATAGAGTCTCAGAGTCGTGGCGATATTTAATTAGGAGCAAGACTAAGACGGGTTCTTGCTCTGGGATATCGAGGCGTTCGACCACCATAGCCTCCCCATCCTCGACGTCGTGAAATGCTTATGGATCAGTCGGATACAGACGCAACCGGGACCCTAGTACTGGACAAGGAGGGCCCGTAGCGCCCTACCAAGAGCGGTAATTATATCGGTGCCGGGGCGAGTTTTGGGTACCGTCTTGACGACGGCTGATAGGCGGGGGCCCACCAGATCGTGGGGAGCTGACTCTATTCGAAACAGATGCACACACAGTCTTTGCCTCGTCGGCCCCCATCCTTCCTCGGAGAGGGTGCGTGATCGGGCTTGCTATCTACAAGTGGCAGGGCAACTCATGCGGCGCTGGAACGAAACTAAGCTACGTACTACGTAGGTTAAGGACAAAGTATGAGTCTGTGTCCTGTGCGGGAGGAGTGGGGAGAAGGGGAACGTTGGGTGGCAGAGGAGACGCTGTCAAGTCCAACTATCTGGCTCGGTCTTGTGCCAAACTGTGCCAGAGATGAAATAAGATGTCGTAATCACCACATATAACATGGCTAATATGATAAGATCAAGGGCAGGCCCCGTGAGGGGAAGGGGGGGAGGGGGAAGCTGATGTGCGAGCGCAATATTAGAATACTGACTGACGCGACTTGTGACTCGAACAAGAGTTGTAGGTATTTTGAATCCATTGTGGTCTGCTTATTACCTGGAGAAATGTGGGGTTTATGAAGACACGCATAAGATACTCATACTCAGGTCGCGCCGCCCTAGGAATTCGAGAAATATCGAGCCCAGATTCCAACCGTGAAGTCTATCAGAATCGAGGACACCTGCGGCTGCTTCCTTCTTGTCTTGTGAGAATGCTAAGGATCTGAGCTGAGAGTTCTCCAGCTACATATTTCGTATATACCTACCTGAAGTGAGAATCGTCTGATTCATTCCTCTTTGATGGGTAGGCTGTGTGCGGTGTGCGACCATGGTAAGAGTGTTCAGCCGCATAAGGACGAACCAGCAAGGAGCAAAGTGAGGCATAAAACCGGGCAGATATCAACTTTGGGGGAACTTTCCACATTGGGTGTGCTGCAGGCGGCTGCAGCGTGCCAGGAACCAAAGATGACCGACCTTACCCGCCCACTGGCTGTTCACCTGCGGCGAAGCCCTGTCCAAGATCCGCAACCTCGGCGAGGGCCCGGCGGGAGCGAGCTTACCAACGAGTGGGATGAGACGAAAGTGCCTCGCATGAAACTGCTAATGTCCATCACCGTGGCGCAGGCGGCAAAGAGGGATGAAGAGAGACCATACCCCGACATCACGAATTTCACCCACCGCCTTTCGGCGATAAGTTACATGTATTTCCGATTAGGCTTAGCGCTTAAGAAGGAACTTAGGAGAGCACTTAGGGGATAATTAGGAGGACAGTTAGGAGGGCAATTGGAAGGGCACTTGGGAGGGCACTTGGGAGGGCTGCAGTAGAATGTACTTATTTTAGTGATAGAATTAATGATGATCGCTTAAAGCTAGGGCTAATCGTGACCATACGTGACTTATTGTCGAATGGTGGTGATTTTTGCAATCCAAGGGGGTGAAATTCGGGAGGTCGCCATACCCCCATTACCCCAACACTCACCCCTGGATTGAATGACGATTACTGAGCTTATTCCATGATTCCATCTGAACTGACGAGGGGGACATTAGCTAATTGTGAAATTGCCCGCACAAGACGTAATGATGTGCCATAATCGATCGGATCACTCCGACGGTGTGTGCGGAAGCGAGTGATGCAATGCATGTAATTGCGTAGCGCGGCTCGGAATTCTTCCTAGGGGCAGAAAACCAGGGAGGGAGAAGGAGATATGAAAAAAATAAAATAATAAAACATGAAGATACTCGCATATCGTCACCCTCACCTGAACTGAAGAGACGACCATCGCCTTTCCACTTGGAACTTTCCTTACCTCGTTACACGACGGCCGCACGGTCCGCTCAATGGGGACAGTGGGAAGGAGGGGCGGATAGTCTGGGGCATCGAGGCTCATCCTGAGGACCTCGCTCAGGGGCAAATGTGATATGGTTGGTCGAAGGCACCGATTTCATCGCAAGATCGCATCGCCAACGACGGGAGGCCGCAGGATGGAGCCTATCACACAACCCATAAACCAGACGGCAACTGGGTGACTGGACTTGGGGAGAGCAAAGGGAAGGGAGTCATAAGCCATGTCCCCAGCCGATACAGCCGCCCGCACCAAAACTTTTGTTTATGCTGCCTGTTGGAACAGGTCTCGCCTCAAAAATTTCATCACAGAGACATTTAGGAGAAAAGCTGTTGGTGATCGCAACTTTGCGCCGAGGCAAAACGGGGGCCTGCTGGGCCAATGGGAGGTGGGAATATTCAATTCGGAGGATGATGCAACGGGCAAACCATGAAACCAACGGAGGCCGGCACCTGTTGACCTTCACAAAAGGAAAGGAGCCAGGAGGAGAAGGGGGAAAAAAATGTTGTAGAGCGCTGATGAGATTGGCGGAGTGAATGGTTTGGGACCGTGGCAACCCGACGTCCAGGATCTTTTTCAGGGTTCCATTGCGTCCTACGGATAGATCTGAAACACGCTGCTGGCGCATTCCATTGCAAGGGGGGAACGAAATTGGTCGATTCCTCTCAGGGTCCAGGACGAGGGAGCACAGAAAACCCTAAAAAGTCACGCAGGAATGGAGGTGACACTAAGGGGAAACACAATTCCACTCTTTTGGCCTTTTCTCTTTCTTTTTTCGTGGCAGGTGTAAGATGCAAGCATTTTGCTAGAAGATACCTAACTTGAGTCTGAACTTTGAGCCCGGCCGTTGGGGAATGGCAGGAACACTCAGACAAACAAAACAACCCCTCGTCTATTCGTAGCTGTAGGTACAAGGATTGTGGTGAGTTTATCACAGACAGCGGGCAACTCCTCATCTTGCTGCTATTTTTTGTCCGCCACCACTCTCCAACCCTACGCAGTAGGATGACAAGGTTATTTGGTCCCTGGATCTGCAAGGATATGCCTGCCAGGTGACTGCTGTCCGGATTCGTGGAAGTGGGTGAACAGAGTGGCTGATGCAGCCACCCCCTGCTGCAGATCATCCTGGACACCTCTGTGAGCGAACAGCTTTGGAAGCTTTGATGGAGGAAGCGAGGAAAGCGTGCTAGTACCGGAGGGAGATCACCAGTCGGGAAATTCTCAGGCTTGTTGGTGATCAACTTCATGACGGCCACGTCAAGTAAGTCCATCGTTGCGCCTTGGTTGAGGTGAAATCGAGGGGAATAGGTGGTGCGTCTTATTGCCGAGAAGACGGCTTTCCTTCCGCGTTATGTTATGTAATGTGTGCAACTGGGCGTGGTGAGAAGGTAAAAGGCTACCTTTTCTAAAACGCCGTCCAGGACTCCGTAGGAGCCTTGATGTCACCAAAGATGTTTTCTCGACTCCGTAGGTAGTGCAACAGTGAACGACTCTAATATACCTTTGTAGGTAAGTAAGCAGGTTGGGCAACAGATACCTGATTTGGCAGGCCGCTGGCGGGATTCGACCGAATGAGTGTGAAGCAACATTTGCCGATAGCTAACGAGGGATTCCAATTATTCCTTCCGATCGCTCTGCACCCTCAATGATCTGCTGCTGCCTGTGTGCCTGTGTTGTTGCCATGCTGATGAACTTTGCTCAATGTTGGGTTCCAGCTGTTGCCCCTTGCTGAGCCCCTCAATTGGCGGCGGCCCCCCAGACATGCCACCCACACGCATAACCCCAAACATCCCTAATAGGCAATTACCTATAAAAGAGAACGAGGGGGTGGTATATTATGTGAGCCGCGAGGCAAAACCCAGACGCCCTGCCGCACTACATCGGACGTTGCTATTGCTGGAAGGAGCGCATTGAGCGCAGTTGTAATGGGTGATGGGATGATCCCAAATTGCGGGGGGTGCACACGGCTGGCCCATCCAAAGTTCCAATCCATCATTCAAGTCCGAACGCTTACATTTCCAGGAAGAATTGACGTGGCCTTCGGCGGGCAAGCTTCTCTACCATAGCGTGTGGGCTGGGTGGGAGATGTTAGCGGGTGCGACTGATTGCGTACCTCAGCCAGGTAGGTTCCGTAGCGAGCTTAGGTATCAACCCTCCATTTCGTACCTTCCCGCTAGGGATGGAATCTAAGCCCCTCCCCCGAGGCGTCCCCCTTGTGCAAAGTCTCTGGCTATCCATGGGTTGTCGATAGAGAGATGAGTACGTACTTCATAATGAAAGCTAGAGTGATAGTGCTGCCAGAAACAGCCACAAAATATTTGAGATTGCGCCTGTTATGTGGTGCCGTGGCGCCATCCTTATGGTGCGTGCCCATCCATAATTGTTGTCTGGTTACCAGGTCACCTCTGAGATCCTTCAATTCAGATGACGGGATGGATGGAGGGGAGGGTAGGTCAAACGGAGACCTGGCAAGAAGACTGTGGCTCATCCATCATCGACCTGGGTTGGCACGGGAGTCAAAATCATCGGTCTCAGGAAAGCCTGGTATGTACCTATCCATAGTTAAAATGCTTGGGGGCTACATGCACGAAGTACGTACATTTATACTCCACAGAAATTTATAGGTCATTCCCTAGAACTGACAGGACTCAGAGGCCCTCTGCTTGAGAAGGCGCCCCACTAATCACAGTGAACGTGAGGTTTGGTCTTTCCCGGGGGCTTGGTAGTGACACCACCGTGGCTTCCTAATATAACCCTACATGTCCCGTGTCGATAATGGAACTCGGGTTTCCGCTGCCTCTTTTCAGGTCGTCCCTCGTTTTCGATATTCGATTCGATACCCGTTAGCTCTTCTCCCTCCGTCGCTTGTGAGTTGAACGATTACGGTCCTTCCCGCCTTGCCGATACGGTTTTTTTCTCTTCGTTCTTTCTGCCTTGACTGTCGCTCGGGGCGCCCCTGCCGACCATCGTTTATTATCTCCTTCCCTTCCCCAGTTCTTCCCTCTTTCCCATTCCCTCTTTTTCCTCTCCTCGGCGGCGGTGCTCCTCCCGGGACCAAAGTCGACATCTTCTTCTCTCGGACTTCACTTCTCACGTTGAACCTTGTTATTCCTTTCACTTCGGTTGACCCATACATATTCCATTCTCTGTACCTACTTGACCCCTTGGACTTTTACACCTGTACATATCTGTGCGGTTGTTTGGCACTTCTGTCGTCAGGCCCTCAACTTGTCTGGTGAAACCGTGATCCGACGATTCGAAGCCGCAAGTCACCTAGGTACTCATAAGCAAACCTCGACCGTTCGCCCGTGGCACTCGGATCCAAATTAGTGGCCGTCATACGTCCTTCACTTGGATCAACTGACTACGGTCATTCATTGCGTTGTGCTTAGGTTAGTGTCCAAAGCCAAGGCTGTGGGACTCAAGCCAGCGCAGACCGAGCCCCCGTCAAAGGTTATTTGGACATAGTGTACTGACGCAATATCTGTGCCTCCAGACCACGCTATCAGGGCTCTTCACCACAGACGCACTCTAAACACTGCACCAGGATACCTCGGCGTGACGGGAAGATGTGTTAAAAGCAGCGCGGAGTCTTCTCTTCCCTGGAGGTTTAGTCTTCAATTCATCCCCCGCCACTTTCTGGGGTTTCCTTCCGACCCAGCAAGCGAGCACCCATTCTCTAGTTGAGGATTTGCGAACTGGGACCCAGCCAGCACCAGTCACCACACACGGACAGTCTGGTTGCGCCACTCCAAGATGCGCCCTGCTCAGTCGGTCTTCTTCCTGTTGTCCGTTGCAGCGGGCATCGTGACGGCCCAGGACTTGAGCACAGTGCCTGCGTGTGCGGTGAGTCCCATGATTCCATAATTTCACAGTTCATCTATTCTTGTTCCCGTCTCTCGGCTCTCCGGCCCCGCCTCCCTTGCCCTCTCCCCGTCCAACCCGGGTTGTCGTCGTCAGCTTCGTGTCGTTTCCGGGAAAAGGATGGATGTGGAGCATGGAGATGGAACCAGCACTACACATATCATATATGGGCAGTTGCCAATATATCTGTTGCATGCGAGCAACTGCAACCCCGCGCTGCCGTGCGGTGTGCCATCGGCAGTGTCTCTTTCGGCTAATCGATTTTGGAGCGGCTCGCTAACATGTATTGGTCCTTGGCACACAGCAAGCATGTTTCAACAGCGCAAGTTCGGGGAACACACCGACACAGGTTGGGTGTAGCCCAAACGACCAAGTCTGTCTTTGTGGCAAGGCGGACTACCGCAATGCTCTGCGCGATTGTGTCGTCCAGACGCCAGGCTGCTCAGATTCGTCCAACACAGCGCTGAATGCGCTCAATAGCTACGTCGACTCCCTGTGTGCCGGTGAGTAAGGACACATGCTTGGACTTGGAGGCTGAGAGAAAGAAGACGCAAATTGACATCTCTGGAAATCAGTGGTTGCAACTTCGATGCCCCCGGCGGCCTCTACGGCCCCTGCCCCTAGCACCGCTCCGCCCCCACCCCCCCCTCCGTCGACAACCACAGCTCCGGCTCCCTCGACCACGGCGGCGGCCCCCACATCAGCCCCCGTTCAGCCTTCGACTTCAGATCCCGCCCCTTCAAGTGTGAGTTCAATTGCCCCCGTGAGTGTGGACGGTACCCACCAAATGGATGTCACTCAGGCTGACAGGCGGGCAGTCCACTTCCTCCACGACAGCCTCTAGCACAGCCACAACATCGTCGTCGACCACCGACCCTCCTGCTGGAGCCCAAACACCCACCCAGAGCACCAGTGGCTCAGCAACGTCGTCACCATCATCATCGTCCACCGCAGCAGCTGGCGCCAGCAACAACAGCAGCAAGCCCGAAGGTCTTTCGTCCACGACTAAGATTGGCATTGGCGTTGGTGGAGCCGCTGCTGCGATCGGCGTCATTGGAGTGGCAGTCTGCATCCTGATCCATAAGCGCAATAACCGCCGCGACAGCGGAGTCCGCTCGTTGACTATCAGTGACCCAATGCCCGGCTCCGGCCGTTCGTACGCCGGCGATCATCACCACGAGAAGTACGCAGTCGGCATGTCTGAGCTCGACTTCAAGGCTCGACGATACGAGGACATGGTACCCAGACAGTCACCCCGACATATGGTATAGGGGTTCTTTGCCGTGATGATGTGGCAACAAAGGAGATTTGTTCCCCAAGAGGACGTGCCTGCAGAGTTACCAGCCTATTACGTTTCCACCTGCCTACCTACCTGCCTATCTGCCTACCCTACTTTGACCATTTTGCCCAATTTTGGCCCTTCTCAGTTGTATGGCTAGCTCTACCCACAACTACACTGCACTTTTCTGATGCACCGCTCTGATATGATACCACGAGTCTTCTATGAATTTTTGATGTTTGCGATAACAGGTGAAGGACAATGTCCACGATATAACAGAATCCAGATCCCCTGTCTACATACCATCACTTTACTCTACCGATCACTGATAGGAGAGCGTTGCCAGATTCATAGTGTTCCTTACTGTTAGTATTCCACTATCTTGATGAGACAACCCGCATATGGGAACGTAGTCGATCCATTATTGACGCTGCTTGTCTTCCTCACACTTGTCTTTTGTTGCGTATACGCTCTGTTGTGTTGTGACAAGGACCCGGGCACTGTAGACCGAGAATCAGGCCTGTGAACGAGGCATCGTCAGCAGAACCCAGGTGAGTAAATCCATTTGGGGAGCTTGCCGGAGCAGAGCTTGACTTGGGATTGGAGGCTTTGGCACTGCGGCACTTTACACTCGGTTGTGCCACCTTCCCTTCTGGGCCGGATGCAGATGAAGCTCGTGATCACTTGGTCTGGCATCCTGTCAGGCCGTCTGGCATTGCATTCGGCATATCGTAGGTAGGCCAGAAGGTACCTTAGGTACTTACTACCACTTGGCTACACTGCCGTTCCTTCCAAACCCCTCTAGCCGTACTGGCGGACTTCTTGCTGTTAGGGCTTTGCGTTGCGGCATCCGAGCACCTTGGTGGCGTCGAGGCGTACCTCTTTCTCGTCCGGTCAGATTATGGTACAGACAGGATGTGCGGAGACGTGGCCTATCAAAGCGTCAATTGACCTGATCATATCCTACAAAGTACAGTTATCACTTGGGCTCCCATGCTCAACATGAGGTCGAGTGAACAGGGGGGGGGCTCCAAACTCTGCCCCTCTTCTATGTATGTACATACGTAAGTACCTACCTAGGGTAGGGAGTAAGCTGGAGAGAAGCCCGAGGCGTCGTGCTAAGCTACAAGACTTTAAGGGGTTGTTCGCTCGAGGGATGACATCAATCGGCTAACGTGGTGAGTCGTAACGAAAACTGGAGGTGGAGCGGGGGAGGGGAAACGAAGTGACATTAGGTGTGTCAGAAATTAAAACATTCATCTCTTGCTCCTCATGGCCTCCTTACCACGTTTCCCCTGACACAAACAGCTGACATCTTGCACAGCACGTGGATCAATGAATCGTCAACGTGCGGAGAGAGTGGAACGTCGCATCCTTCATGACAACTTGCAGCAACTCTAGAAAGCTAAACCGGCCGCCGATCGGGGTGACGCTGGGGTGATGGTCGAACTGCACATGCGCACAGCAGGGCATGCACAGTCCGGAGTAGCAGGCCGAAAATACAAGCAAGGCAGGCAAGGCAATCAAGACAAGCGAAGAAATACATACAGGAAAGACATGACAATGACAGAATGGATCGATCGGCGCATGCGTGAACCAACACGCCGGGGCTGGTCGAAGGTTTTACAAAACCACCCGATTCGGCCCTTCTGTAGAAAAGTAAGACTGCACAGGTTCAACTTCTGTCGATACCTAGACAAGAGCAGAAAAAGAGGCGCGAGGAGATACCACATCCCTGTATGGGCCTGTATCTTCCTTGGAGGCCCTCTGACTGAAACATGTCCGGAACGCGGCGACACTGTGCAATGGCGGCCATGATGATGCAAGCGGTCCTCTTGCTTGCCGCCAGCCAACATGTGGCGGCACAGTCGTCCTCTGATTGCCCGAGCTACGTGACCTACTCTCGGGAGCGGCATCCCCCTTTCAGCACGGGCAGATACGCCCTATCTTACATGCGGCCGCCTCCGGAGTGCCGCACTTTTGTCTCACAGGAGGTCGAGGCCCTCGTCGCAGCCATGACCAAGACCATCTCAGACCCGGACCTGGCCCGCATCTTCGAGAATGCGTATCCCAACACGCTCGACACGGCCATCAAGTGGCGCGGGGTGGCGGCCGACAACGTGGAGGAGGAGCTGACGTTTGTCATCACGGGCGACATCAACGCCATGTGGCTGCGCGACTCGGCGAACCAGATGCAGAGCTACCTGCCCGTGCTGAGGGCCAACGAGTCGCGCGAGAGCATCGCGAGCCTCTATAGAGGGGTCATCAACCTGCAGGCGCGGTACCTCTTGGAGTCACCCTTCTGCAACAGCTTCCAGGCGCCCGCCGAGTCCGGGATCCCGCCCGCGGTCAACGACGCCGCCAAGGGGGACACGGTGAGGCCGAGCTACAGCAACGAGACCGTGTTCGAGTGTAAGTACGAGCTCGACAGCCTGGCCGCGTTCCTCGAGGTGTCGGCCAACTACCATAGCGCCACGGGGGACGCCGGCTTCTTCGGGCGCTTTAGGTGGGTCGAGGCGGTGCGGGAGGTCGTGCGGGTGGCGCGCCTGATGATGACGCCCACGTACGGGCCGGACGGTGCCGTGCTCGAGAGCCCCTACACCTGGACGAGGGAGACGACGCGCGCGACGGAGACGCTGGCCAACGACGGGGTGGGCAGCCCCGTCGCCAACGGGACGGGCCTGATCAGGTCGGCCTTCCGCCCCAGCGACGACAGCACGCTGTTCCAGCTCTTCATCCCGGCCAACATGATGTTCGCCTCCTACCTGCGCGACGCCGCGGTAATCATGGCTGAGCTGGGGGAGAGGGCGCCCCAGGGCCTCGCGGACGAGATGAAGACCTTCTCGGAGGAGCTGAGGGCGGCCATCACGCGGCACGGGATCGTCTCAACCGGCGCGGGGGACATGTACGCCTTCGAGGTGGATGGGTTCGGGTCCGCCGTGATCATGGACGACGCCAACATCCCGGGCCTGCTGTCCGCGCCATTCTACGGGTACCTGGGCAGGGACGACCCCGTCTACCGCAACACGAGGGTTGCCGTCCTCGACGAGAAGGAGGCGGCGGCCCCGGCCATCGGGAACCCCTACTTCATGCGGGGGCCCGTCATCAACGCCGTGGGCGGGCCGCACGCAGGGCTGGGTTACGCCTGGCCCATGGCGAGCATCGTGCGCATACTGACCTCGGACGACGAGGCCGAGATTAAGAGCGTGCTGAGGGAGCTCGTGGGCAGCACCGATGGGCTGGGGCTCATCCATGAGAGCGTCAACTCGCACAACCAGTCGGATTGGACGAGGCAGTGGTAAGTCCGGTCCATATCTCCCATCCTTTGGCGAAGGAGCCCGAAAGAGAGCGAACGGGCTTTACTGACTACGTGACACCCGTTCGGTTTGCCCTCTTGCATGTGTAGGTTTTCGTGGGCGAACGGACTGTTTGGCCAGATGATTATCGACTTGGGGGAGCGGAAGCCTCAGGTCCTGCAGCACAGTTATCAATGACGAATAAGCGAGCCCATTGATGGGCGAGCCCCCCGAAGGTTTAGTGGCGGCCTTGGGTATGTTTATTTGTACGCAGTAGACTGACTACCTACCGTAATGAATCTTGTCAAACCTCGAAAACGCCATCACAAGTTCGGGCTGAAATGCTGGCCAAAATTACCTAGGTACCCCGCAAGAAGCTCCCCCAACTTAAAGCAAGCCACTGTGATAGGGACCAATAGCCACTGCTCCTGCACCGCCACAGCGTTCCTGCATGCTTTGTTTGAAATGATATCTGTTCCGTTCCTGGATAAGAGTAGAGTTCGAAGCCAACCTGGAGTGTCTGGATCAATCGTCGTCCCCTTCTTGCCTTTGCCAGTAGGCAATGAAAAACCTTGACACCTCAATTTCTTTGCCTCCCCTCGGAATGACTTTCCTCACCCCGTATTAACCCTTGTCCAACCACCCTTCCCTCTTAGTATCAAATCCAACCCAATGACAGCATGATCTCGCAGGACCGAGCTCTCAGTCGCACCATTGCAAACATCGCTCCTTGTTGACGGAGAGGACGGAGAAGCACATCGACGACACCGACGACACCAACCACAATCACGACCACCGATCGGACCTCTGACCGCCACAATGGACCGCTGCTGCCGCCCTCACAACCTTTCGGCCCTCTCGGTCCTGGCAATCCTCCAGATCCTCTTCCTCACAGTCGCGGCGTACAAGGACCTTTCCGACGGCTTCCTGAAGGCGATCAAAGTGGACCCGGCAGACTTCGACATCAAGACCGGCCCGCTTCTGGCACCGATTCTGATACCGCGCGTGCCGGGCACCGGGGGCCAGGCCAAGGTGCAGGAGCACTTTGTCAATTTCTTCCGGCGCGAGCTGCCCAAGTGGACCATCGAGTGGCACAACTCGACCTCGGAGACGCCCGTGTCCGGCGGGAAGCAGGTGCCCTTCATGAACCTCATCTTCCGCCGGGAGCCGCCCTGGGTCCAGCCGGGCCAGGCCAACTACCTGACTCTGGTAGCGCATTACGACAGCAAGATAGAGCCCAACGGCTTCATCGGCGCCACGGACAGCGCGGCCCCCTGCGCGGTCCTGTTGCACGTCGCCCGCTTCGTCGACAAGTACCTGGCCCAGATGCACGACGAGATGGCGGCCCTGGGCGAGGGCGGGACCATCCCGATGGACATGGGCCTTCAGATCCTGCTCCTCGACGGGGAGGAGGCCTTCAGGGCGTGGACGGACACGGACTCGCTCTATGGTGCAAGGTAAGGACATTCATTCTATAAGGGGAGGGGGGGCTTGGGGTTTGGGATTTGGGAGTCGGTTCTCCCCAGAAAAGAAGACTGACATGCGCATGTTCAATAACAGAGCCCTGGCCCAGACGTGGGAGCAGTCGGTCAACCCGGCCATGGCCTTCTACAAGAACCCGCTGGACCAGATCAGCATCTTCGTGCTGCTGGACCTCCTGGGGTCCACGAACCCCGTAATCCCGTCATACTTCCAGGTAACGCACTGGGCCTACCAGAAGATGGCGGCCATCGAGACGCGCATGCGCAACATGTCGCTCCTCGAGTCGGTGCCCAAGGGCAACTTCTTCTCCGACGCGGCCAGGACGCACTTCTCCCCCGGGTACGTCGGCGACGACCACGTGCCATTCATGAAGCGCGGCGTCGACATCCTGCACATCATCCCCTCGCCCTTCCCCGCCGTCTGGCACAAGATGGAGGACGACGGCGAGCACCTCGACATGCCCACGGTGAGGGACTGGGCGAGGATCACCACCGCCTTTGCGCTCGAGTGGCTCGATATGATGGAAGTTTGGCCTAAGGATCAGCAGTGAAAGAGACAAAAACGGACCGAAAGAAATAAGGAAATAAGAGTATCTATGAATCTATCTATAAGATGACGACCGGGACAGTGGGTGGGATAACTAGAAAGTCCCAATTCGGTTCCCTGGTCATTGGCTCACCACGTGTCTGAAGTGTTGGGAGTCTATCGCTAAAAGAAAGAGCGGCCTGCCATGGAAGTGGCCGGCAACACCGAGAGGCACTACTCAGGATTATACAGACGACCTAGTAGAATTGGAACTCCTCAGTACAGAACACCAAGCGCCGTGCGGGCGGGGGTCACTGTGAAGACGGCTGGAGAGGAAGACCTAAGGGTTGAAGAGGCGCTGAGCGTTACTGGCGGGGAAGAAACACCTTGGGATATTACACACTACCTACACACCACACATATCACCTACTACGTAGGTATTCAGCAAGGCATGCAGACCTACTTCGGACACTGCCAGAGAGTAGATATTACGAGACAGCATCCTGCCCGTTGACATCAAAATATGGCTCAGGCCCAATGGCCTTTTTGGACACCGACTGAATCATTGCTGTCCCCCCATGGAACAGTCAATTTATATCGGAAGCCTTGGCTAGATGTCAATTCGCGATGATTCCCCCGCTCGAACGTGCTCCATTGGTGAGCGGGAAAGAAGGAAAGCCTGCGCAAGCGATTCAGTGGCACGGCGCTACGAGTAGCCTTTGCAGGAAGGGAGGGATTGGGTTCAGCAGTTGGGTTCTTCATTTTGGGATGTGTTGAGGGGATAAAAGGCATAAGAGGAGACATTATGTCCGGTGCGTTTCCGAGAAACTGTCGACATTATGGTCTGTGTATAAAATCTCGGGTTGAGCAGCTTATTCGACTTTCATTCCGAGCTAGGGACGTTTGTGGTATTACCAAGGCACTTTCAGGAACCCGGAGAACGTCCTGCGCTGAGGAATCAAAATAAACCAACCCAAAAAGAAAGGGGGGAAAGGCCGGGATGAAGCCATTATCTGTGTCCCTAAAGCAGCCCAGGGGCTCTATCCCCCATCCCCTGATGACCCTCGGTCCGATCCAGAATCAATCCTACCCTACCGATCTTCATTTCCCACTCAGCCATGAGGGACGGCCCCGGCGACATGACGACGGCCACACAACAAACCTACTCCTTCTTCCCCGGCGCCCCCTCGAGGCCCTTGACGACCCTGAACACCCGGGCCGTCTCCGTCACGCTCCGGGCTAGCAGCAGGCTCGGGATGGCGATCCAGAAGGCGTTCAGGCCGACGTAGTAGGCCCAGAAGTAGACCCCCTCCGGCCTGCAGTAGACGACGCCCCCGACGAGGTGCTGGAACGTGCAGGTGGCGTAGTAGAGCACGTCGCCGTACAGCTGGCCCAGGCTGACGACGGTCTGGAGCGGGTGGCGGAGCGGGTGGTCGGCCACGACGCACCAGGCCGTCGCGATCGAGAGCGGGCCCCAGAATAGGGCCGTGATGGCCTCCATACAGGTCACGAAGCCGTCCTGCGTCAGGTAGCGCGAGTCCGAGAGGGAGTACTCCTTCCACATCTGGCCCAGGAGGGTCTCGTGCGCGGCTATGTCGCGGAAGTTGAAGGCGAAGTACCCTGTGTGTGTGGGTCGTGGTGGTTGGGTGGGAAAGAAAGGGGGGTTTGTGGTTTAGTATTTAGTAGGACTGGGGACGACTGGTTGGAATCGGAGGGGAAAGGGGACGGGGCATGGGGCAAAGTTGGGGGTCAATCATCGTATCGGTGCACCCTTACCCTCAAGGACGAAGTGGATGCAACCGCACATGACGAACCACAGCGCCGTGGCCAGCTCGCCCCGGGCCATGTCCGGCCGCACGCGGCGGATGTGGTGGTATGTCGGCAGCAGGACGGCGGCGAGGGTGGCCGTGAAGATAGCCAGGATGGTAGGGGTGGAGAGCGTGTTGGCCACGTATCCCGGGATGAGCACCCCGAGCGGAGCGTAAGGGTGCAGCGGCGGGAGCGCCGAGGCGTTGGAGGCGCCCTCCAGGACTTCTTGGACGATCGAAGACATGTCCGGCAATTTGGGCCAAGAGGTTCTTTCTCGACGTCGCTGCTTCAGCGGGCTGGGTGGTAGTAGGTAAGGGAACAATTCTAGTGAAAGACCTGACTGAGCTCAAGCCTGAAGATACAGAAGAGATAATTAAGACGAATAAATAAGCGAGAAAGAAAATGAATACCAGGCAAACAAAATAATTTTACCTCGTTGTTGGTGGGGAAGATTCCTGCCGATGTTATACCAATACGTAGGTGTGGTGCTCAGGGAGGCCGTGTCATTGTCCTTGGCGGCCGCTGCATCCTGGGTCCGGGAAGTGGCCATCCGCATCAGACCATAGCGGTCTGAAGCAATGCCCGCCTGAAAACCTGGGAGGCCAGAGAGGAAAGCGCAATCGGGGCCGGAGCCCGCGGACTGTCCAACCGGCAGCCAAGGGCAGATCGGTAAATTAGATCTGCTAGCTCGCGTTGGGTTATACTGGGTGCGACTAATAACCACCGCTGCTCTCGAGAAAGGACTCTTGGGCTCCTCTGATTATACATGGGGTCTACACGAATACGACCTTTTTTTTTTTTTTTTCGTTTACTATCAACTCACGCGGCCTGCGAATAACGGCTTGGGTGACCTGAATGTATTTGGAAATACTAATCCAGCAAAATAAACCAAGAGCAACTCATTGCGTCATTGGCCAGTCCTTTGCTGTCAACCTCGTGTGCACACCACCTGCTTAACAACCGCCTATCTACTCTCCCAGTAAATCCATCACAGAACAGTATTATTCTATGCTAAAGAGAACTATTACCTAGGTATACATTATTTGATGGAGACTCCTACTCCGTTGCAAAAGCCCTTCTCTCATCAGTGAAAGCATCAAAGCTGCCTCCCCAAACACAACTCCATTCCCACACATACCTGTCAACCCATATTACCACACTTCGTTTTTTGTTATGTACCCAACCGAAACAAACATACCCGAAACAAACATACCCGAAACCTGTTATTGCCCGAACCCCCCCACCCCCCGGGCTCATGCTGTCGCTTTCCGTACTCCGTTACATGTGTCTCGTCAAGTCATTGCGTGGCAGGGATGTCGTTCTCGGCGTGGGATTGGGAGCAGGCGAGAGAAGATCCCCGTCACCCGTCAGGCCATCAGGCCGCGTCTCCTTCAACCATTCATAAACTTCGTCCCACCCTCCTGCTTGAACAGCCAGTCACGGTTGGCGTCGACCATGTAGTCCGTGATGTTGAACTCGTTGGGTCCCACTAGGTTGGGCCCCAAACCGAGCCCGCCTGTCCCATTGCTGTTGTTGCCGCCGTTGGTGCCGCCATCGCCCACGAGCCCGCTCACCTCACCATTGGCACTGTTGGCGTTGGCTCCGTTCCCGCCGCCGCCGATCCCGTTGTTACCCTGGCCGTTTCCGTTTCCATTGGTGTTGGCGTTGGCGTTCAGGTCGCCCGGAGCACCGAAAGGCAGGCGCGGGTAGTTGAAGAAGTCGAACACGTCGAGATACTCGAGCTCGTTGGGCTGCGGCGTCCTCGCCGGCGTGACGCTCGGGTACCGGCTGTGGAACCCCGTGGTGGGGTGGCCGCCGCCGCCGCCACCGCCAACTCCTCCACCCTGACCCCCGCCCCCTCCTCCTCCTCCTC
>PYSP01000476.1:0-19094 GCA_003049395.1 Pseudohalonectria lignicola | reverse complement strand
GGGGGGGGCAATATAACCTGCAAGTAAAGCTTCTTTGCGGCTCAGGAGGGTGACTTCGAGCTTCACCTCAAATCTCTGGTGGCTTACAGGAGGCATGTTGGTCATGCGTGAGGTCCCTGGTTCGGAATTCTGGATACACAGTTTCTGAGCTCCTTCAACATAGATGAGGACAGGCGTGGTTGTCGGAGTGGCCGAGTGAGAGCAGAACGAAAGATAAACCTGGCGTGCTTCTATGGGGAGCAGACCGTGGGATAGATATGATAGACGAGTGACCGTATAGAAAGGTCTCAAGCCCGCGGACTAACACCAAACAAGACGGAGTCAGGGGAATGGGGAATTATAATATTGACCTAACTTCCTAGTGCAATCTAACCACGCGTTCGTATCTTCGCCGGAGGCAACCCTCGGTCACTATTGGCAGACTGCAGCTCCGCCAAGCCCTCCACCTGCTGCGGCGCGACCTCGTCCCGCAACATCTCCAGCGCCTCCCTGCTCGGCATGCTCCTCAGCCGCATCACGGTCGAGCACCACCCAGCCACCATGCCGATCTCGTTAGCGGCGACGAGGATCAGGTAGATCGTGGGGTCACCCTGCACGGCGTTGAAGCGGGGGTCCCCGGTGACGACGTATATGAAGGAATAGACGATGCGGGCCACCATGAAGGGGATGCACACGCCGAAGGAGAGCAGCCCGACCTTCTCCTCGGGCGGGACGCGGTGCCTCTCAAGCCAGAGGCGCACAAACAACCCCACCGTGTACAGGTACATGGCGCCGAACAGGGCGACGGCGGTCTGGACGATGGGGTTGGGCGCCAAGGGGTCGACGCCCTTCCAGGCATAGACGAAGCCGGCCGTGGTGATGCCGACGCCGGCGAGGGAGAAGAGCTCGGGCAGGACGAAGCCCCAGTTGCCGATGACGCCCACGAACCGGTTCAGCCGCGCCAGCTGGCCCTTGAGCAGGACGGTGAGGAAGGCGATGCAGAGCGACTCGCAGATCATGACGCCCGCCCACACGTCGCTCGAGTCCCGCTCGAACGTCGCCAGCAGGCAGGCCGCGCCCAGGAGGCGCACTAGGGAGAAGGTGTTAAGGGCCAGCCAGCCGCTCTTGCGGAAGCAGATGATCAGCACCCCGAATCCGAGGAAGATTGTGAATGCGAGGATCTGGATCACCGCGATCGCGTCGCGGTAGCCGAAGGGTCGGCGGGCCATTGATTCTTCCTCCTTGTTAGTTCTTTCGCTTTCTTCTGGTCTAAGTTTGTTATCTTGATCGTCGGTAGTCGAGGCAGCAGAATGAAGGGTGGGGACTTCTTGTTTGGCGTGATTGGCTACCCATCTGTGAACCGACCTTTGGTCCGTTAATTGTGCCCGCGTTGAATGGCACAGGGAATGAATGAGTCGGACAAAGAACTCGTCCAAATGAAAGGCGAGCGATTCGAGGCTAGCCAGACGCAGCGTCTAAAAACGCTTTGCAGAACTTCTTTGGGGCGCGACCGCCATAGTGGCAAGGTCCGATTTGATACGCGAGAAGAATGGGGTGAAAGACAGCAGGGGTGAACATGGCACATTTTTGGTGGAGTTGATGCTGAGCCACCGCTCAGACCCTACGCGCCAAGCCCAAAAAATCATTGCGTCATAAGCAAATGACACGTGATATTCACGTGCCCAGTACCTGCTTAGGATAATGACAGCGTCTCAATAGTAACGCCCTTATCACACCACTCCAACCGTACGGACATTGAAATCATGGCGTGCCGCCCACGGAATTACATCCGTCCTTGCGCAGATGATATACGACCGTTACGTTCTTACAACTGCTTTTCCATGCCTTAGTTGCCGAGTAAGTATCCCAGGCACGCAGTCTGCACATGTATTGCCCAGTGATGAGGTCGATCCATGGGTCATGTGGAAATTCGGGAGCCAGATGACGGCTCAACGCTCGGCACTCGTTCGGCTTGTTACGACATCGGTAGCCTGCGACAGGCACTATCAATTTTGTCGCTCAGGACGGGAGAAAAAAGAATGGCGAAACAGGGCCCTACCTATCTACAAGGACAGTGGATAAGGGCAAATTGGATGTTCCCTCCCTTGATCAGCCGCGTCCTTTTGTCTTTTATCAGCATTTAGGTGTTCTGCGTTCCTTTTCGCCTGGGGGGATTTGAGAATCAGGTTAACGCCGTCTGCGGAAACGGCAAAGTGCGAACAGTACAAAAGAAATGAAGGGCAGCCAGCTCAGGGTAAGTATCAAACGAGGAGCTGTTAGACTTTTTCCTGATATCATCGGTGCTAAGATACTGCATGGGCAGGGCCAAATGGTTGAGCTTCGGCGGCAGTGTTGCCTGCCCACTCCCGTCCATTACTGGTTCAATTTGCAATACGATCGTGGGGCTAGTGGGCTTAGAGCTGCATATATAGGGGTTGCATGTAGAAGAGCGGCTGTGTGAAGTCTGCAGATGAACGATTAATAACAGAAATATTGCGGTGGCCATTCCGATATCGTGGAAGGCAGATTGTACCAGATAAGTTAGGCAGCCAGGCAGCATCCTTGGCGTGAACTGTTTTTCCTAATCTGTATGACAAGGCTAGAGCAGCGAGAAGATTAAAGTGCCCCTCCTCCTCCGTTCAGTTTCTCGCAATATCACGAACAGTCGCGGTGTTTGCCCAACGGCTCGACATATCCAACCCAATCGTCCTCTCCGAACCTTCAAAAACGTGAAGCGAGTATTCGATCCCGCCCAACATGGAGTACAGCCCCCTCAGCGTATGCAATAACGAGATCCGTCTCCTAGTGATCGAACCAAGCACCCCGTATTAGTCAAGGCTCTCGTGCCACGTCGAACAAGTCTCACTGGGAATGCATCGGCCCTACGTTGCTCTCTCATACTGCTGGGGAGATCCGAATGATGTGGATACAATCTGCGTTTTCGGAAGACTCATCAACGTTACGAGAAGCTTGTCGCGTGCGTCATGCCAATTGAGAACAAGGGGGTTTCTTCGAGTATGGGCCGATGCCATCTGCATCAATCAAGCAGACCTCGAAGAGCGCAGCCAGCAAGTCTTGCGAATGCAGTCAATCTACCGATCCGCAATTGAAACAACGGCTTGGTTGGGGTCAAAACTACACTCACAAAGTTATTTAACTTCAAGGGTGGCATTCGATTTCGTTGAGACGCTCGCCAACTTCGAGGACTTTTGGAGAAATGCGAGAAACAGACCGGTCGAGGTCCAGAGAGACATGACCAAGGTTCTAACTAACAAGGGAACAGGTCCCAGACAATGGAAGACTCTTGAAGAGCTTATAAGATGTCCTTATTGGTCCAGGGCTTGGATCATCCAAGAGATCGCCGTGGCGCAGAGGATCACCCTGATCTGGGATGGGCATGCTATTTCTTTCTCCAGGCTCCAGAAGGCAATAGGAGCTTGCAAGAGACTCAAGAATCACAACACAGAGGCAAGAAGAATCACGGAAATGGGTGAGTGGAGGCACTTGACCGAGCTGGTTGGCTTTCGTACGCGCGAACGGGCATCGGAGCGAATCCCCCTCATCGACGCTCTCGTTCGGTCGCACCAGGCAAAGACCACAGACTACCGGGACAGAGTCTTCGCCATATTGGGGCTCACAAACGATGGCGACAAGAAACATCCCTATTCCCAGCTACCAGTGTGATCTGGTGACGCTCAACAGGGGCGCCGTGAACCGGTTTTTCTCAACGAAGTTAGGGCTGGACTTGATGGTCTTCAAAGCAAACGGCAAAGCTGGGTGGGCGCCGAACCTCTTCGATGCCAAAACCTGGCTCCCCGGCCGGACATCCAACTATCTTCTGAAGCGGTCCGTTTTCACTAAAGAGAGGCGGAGGCTGGAGAGGGGCAGCGACAAGACTGTGCAGCGGTGGAAAGCGACTGTGGGCGCAATTCCACCGAACCACGCGCAACACCTACTCTGCCTCCTTCTTCGCGGAAAATTGATCGGTACTATCGATCAGTGCTCAGCTACGCACTACGAGGTTCTGGCTGACCAGCCATTCCAAGAGCGGAAGGTATGCAAGCGGCTCTCAGACAGCATCAATACCTCCTGGAGCCACCGCTGCGACGCCCTGAAGAGGGTTGCCTGGCTTCTGTACGACATGGCCGGTTCCTCCTGCGGGCCCCGGCCCTCGGAGGTTGACGCTCGAGAGATCCATCATTTATTGAACCCGCCGGAGCGGTTCAGAGAAGTTCGAGACAGCCAGCCGGAGCTGGTTAGGTGGCTGACATACCCGAAAAACACGGCATTCGTATTCGAGGGCAGGAGTATCTTCAGCTGGATTGCTGGGGCGACATCGTCACACCTCTTCAAGCGGAACAGATTCACAAAACGCGCTGCTGCTAGCTTGGCCGAGAGGAGCTCGAGGATCGTGCGGATGGGCATGAGGTTGGTGACGACGGACTCCTGTGACTTTGGGTGGGCAACGAACCTCACAACCGTCGGGGACAAGGTTTTCTTGGTTGAGGGATGCAGTGTGCCCGTGGTACTTCGAGAGAGACAAGGCGGAGGATATCATGTGGTTGGGGACAGCATTATATACGGCCTGATGAATGGCCAAGGCATGGACTCGAGTGGTGAGGGCTGGGGACTAGTGATGTTGGAATAAGCCTTGTGGGAATAATAGCCTGGTTGTGCGAGATGAATCTAGACGCTTCGTTTCTTTCCCGTAATGTGAGAACATCGTGTAAACCGCGTACTACGGAATTTTGGATCATCCGCCACCCACGTTCAGATAACTGGAGAGGAAGTAATAATAAATGCTTAATTTATGCACCTATCTATGCTAGGCTAAGAACCGGGATTGTCCAGAGACTATTGATACAAATATATAACAAAGAAACCACTGGGTGAGTGTAAGCTTACGTGCCTAGGTATCGATAGTGCATGCGCACTAGAGTCAATGCCTCCAGGCCCTGAACCCCGTGTCAGTATTATACGAATCACGATTCGCCGAGCCAGTCACCGATCCGTCCCTGTGGCTACCACCGTTTCCTTGTCCAGACCAGACACCTCCCCTCGCCCCGCTCCGGACGGCAATAAAGAAGGAAATAATGGGCAGGGGGCCGCGGGTCCACCACCCGAGGGTGATGGTTAGGGTCAGCACCCAGCCCTGACGCACGCCGAGTGTCGCTCGGCACCTCGATCCTGAATCCATGGAGGCGCCCCACTATCCGCTTATTGGCATATGCTTGGCCGTAGGACTTCGCCGAAAGATGGTGATTTTTGCATTTTGAAGGGGTGAAATTCGTAGGCTCAACGGGGGATGGCGCTGGCAAAAATTGGCGCAAAAACAGGACATAGCCGTGCAACATAGCGACAGCTTTTCTTCCAGGAGATTCTCGGGTTCCTTCAAGTCCTGTGGATAATGGTAGTAGTCTACAAGAAGTGCCTCCTGTTAAGAAGCGAGACTGGGTTTGCATAAAGCCCTGGAAACGGCCGTTGAAAATGGCGGATGCACATTAACAGTACATACAAAGAGTCATTGTACTTTAACCGCAATCAAAAGGATGCGCGCTGCTATCATTATTATAACGCGAATGGAAGGAGGCGGCAGAAGGAGGGCTGTTACAACTACAAGTCATCCGGCGAGTAAGCTGTCCGGGGCGACATGCAAAAAGAGGAGAGGAGAAAAAGGGAATATGAAAAGTGTATGACGGATAGACAGTCCATGATCTCAGGCTGGGAAAAATGGGTCAGCTATTCCAGATAGACTTGTGTTTTCCAAGACGAACAAATAGATGCTCTAAGCTTGGTCATAAGTTCTTCACGACAAGGCTTTATTGAAGTCTAGCCATCTTCATACCCGTTGGTGTGCACACGGAACATTCCCGTTGGGTGTTGTTCTTTAATTATGTGATTAGGGTCTGCGCATGGCATCTGGTCAGAGTTTATGGCTCCCTATTGGGCTATTGTGGGGGTTGGTCATCTAACGAAAAACGTATACTGCAAAAGCAAAGCGTAATTATAATAATCTGGGGAACTAGTCTCTCTACTTTAAGGGTCACAGCTAATCATGTAGCTTCTTAGACAAACCTACAAGCGCAATTGCTTCTTCCAAGGGAAAAACGTCGTTGCTACTACTTAATTCTTCCAGCCCTTCGTGACACTTTCCGAAACAAACGAATCCCGAAATCCGAATCACCAGAGCTCGGCCTCCCTTGGCGGAGGCCAGAACCTCCTTTCCGCTTGCTGCTGAAGTTCCTTCGTCCAACGGAAGCCATTGTCCTCAAACTCCTTACACAAAATCCCGTGCTGCTCAAGCGTAAGCGTAATACGTCCGCCGCCCTCACGAGATTCCTGCCAGAGCACGAAGGGCAGTACATACCCATGCGCCCTCTCAAACTCCTCTAACAGCTTCACTCTCAGGGGATCGACCGCCCTGAGCATCCTCGCCTCCTGATCCTCGAACACAGACGGGCTCAAGGCAAGGACCTTCTCGAGGCTCTCCATCTCCGCCCTCATGACCTCATCGTTGCCGAAGACGTCCTCAGGGCGGCCTTGGAAGGGCCCCTGAATCACGACGGAGCCGTCAGCTCGTATGAGGAACGAGTGCCGGCTCAGCCGCGTCCTCGCGATGCCGATGGCGTGTAGCCGCGCCAGGGCGGCCCTGCACGCCTCCAGGTCAGCAGGGCCGGCCTCGCGAGCGTCGGGGATACGCTCGAGCAGGAACCCGATCACCCGCGAGCCGTTCTCGGCGACGTGCGCCAGGAAGTGGGGCGCCAGCCCGGGGGCGCGTGACTGGACGGCCTCGTACGTGCGGGCTTCCCAGCCAATGCCCACCCAATGTGCGGGCATCCAATCCGAGATGAAGACCACCTCCTGCGCGTCCGTCACCCCGGGTGGAGGGTGGATGATGGAGGCGGAGAGCTGGTCCATACACTGGAGGTCATTAGGTTTGGGAATGGAGATCTCCTTCCCGTCCGTATTGATCAGCGTGGTCCAGCCAGGGCTGCCAGCGGTATCCCGGCAGTCCTCCTCGTCGACGACCTTGCCACACCAGATCGGCTCGGCGCTGTCGAGCCCCAGGCGCCGGAGCACATCGGCACCACCAGTCTCCGTCGAGGCGAGTTCGAGCTTGGCCGGCTGACAATCATCATCTCCCCGGGCGGCGACAAGCCGGCCGACGATCCAGTCGCCGGCGGGGACCCTATCGAAGGCGAGGCTGTTGTAACGGCGGGCATGAGAGTCGGGTCCGGTCAAAAGCCTGCTCGTGTTCGGGGCCACCAGGTATTTGATACGCGGCCCACCCTCGGCCGCGTGCGCAGGCTGGAGGCGGATGCGGTACAGGTCCGGTGAGTCCGGGAAGGCTCGCATGCCTGGTATAACGGCTTCTATGGTGAAGGGGACTGTGGTCGTAGGCTGCGGGCTCATGGTGTTTGGTTGCGACTGGCGGGTAGGAAGTATAGAACACTCTATCAAGCAATGGAGCTCTGGCTGAGGGCGAATTGGGAAGCAAATTGTGCAGCGTTGAGAGGATCGAACGGTGGGCGGCTGCCTGGGGTGGTGCGTGTCAACCCCCTCCTCTGTTCAGTCATTCTCAATGCGCCAACGGCATGCGGTCAATCTCAAAAAAGGTATTCCCGAAATGCAGCAGCCTCATGTACTCATTCCCAAAGGAGATTTCCGAATGGGGATAGGTGTGTTAACTGCGGCTACAAGAACCCCGCTGTTCAATACGGAGGCATCCACTAGGTAGTTACTACCGACACGGGAGCCCTTCTGTTTTGGCTGACATTCATCTCATCAAGGAAGGGGGGCAGGTCCGCAGCCAGGCAGGTAGGTAGGTACCTAGGTACGGGAGTACTCACTATGTGAGTTGAGACTAGGTGAGCTCTTCGCTGACGGGTTCTGGTAATCCCAACCTCGGGAGATCCTCAGGCCTCAGTTCGCAAAAGGGGCCTAGGATCCTGCGGCAAAGTCGATGCCTTTAATATTCATGCTCATTCTCGCGAAATCCAATTGTGTGGGACAACTTGGCCCGTTTAGCACTTCATGTACGAACTATTTCCTTGTTTGAAGGGGTTGTTTTTGTTTGTTTTTTCGACCTTCTACGTAAATCCTCAAGCCTCTTAGGATCGAGCTTTCGTCAAGGCAGGTTGTACTGTATGCAGCCTTCCACAGCAATCGTATCATATTGCAAAAGGCGAGGTTAGAAATTGTGTGCCAGGGCGATTCCGATGATATCTCTATCTACCATTTTCTTTGTCTTTCGCGTTTTGCAGTCCAACTGCGAAAGGCAAAGAAGGGGCCGTGGGACCGTTACGCGGACTAGTGGAAAGGAGAACAGGTTCCCAGACATTTCAGCAATGCGATTGAGCAATGCCTCCGGAATTAACAGGCGGATTTAGCTTATATGCTGTCTGAAGATAGCACGGCGCACAGGCCCGATCAATCAATTAATCAGCAGCTGCTAGCTCCCCATCACCTGCGTCAGCTTACTTCCCCCGCGCACCGCAGAAATGCGTAAAAAAGAGGAGCGCTCGCACTTTGACAAACCTAGGGAAGAGAAGACATCTGGACATCTCACGACACAATCGCAAGCATGGCGGGAACTATCGCGAAAACCATTGTGGCCACTGGTGCCTCCTCGGGCTTGGTAAGTGATTGAGCAACTCCCGGGAAGTCCCGTCTGCAACCGCACACACCCACTCGCAGAGATGGAGGCGAAGGAGGAACTGACACTGCAGGGTGTTTCCTCATCTCATCCACTGTCTAGGGATTCGAAGCCATTAAGCAGCTCCTTGGGCATACGCAGCCATACAAGTTCATCCTCGGTGCACGGGACACGGCCCGGACACAGGCCGCATTCGACGAGCTCAAGCCCGATGGCGGCAAGCACGACTTGACCATCTTGCCCCTTGACCTGTCCAACCTGAAGGAGGTCAAGTCCTTCGCCCAGCGCACACTGGAGAAGCTCGGCCAGGACAAGCTGGACTACCTCTTCCTGAACGCCGCTCTCATCAAGCCGGCCGACATGCCCTGGGCAGAGGGCGGCAAGTGGTGCGAGTCATATGTCGTCAATCATTTAGGTACGTCTGCGTCTACCGTCAAAATGACGATTTGGCGGGATATTTTAAGATTTAAGGGACGCTCTTGTCGGCTGACACGCCCATTCATCGTGAAGCTCAACATTACTTGATCCATCTTCTGCATGAAAAGTTGGCCGCTTCGCAGTCCCGCCTCGTGATCGTGTCGTCTGGAGCAGTTCGCAGAATTACCGATCCAAGCAAGTCCCCCACCTTTTACATTTTGCATACCTACTTCCGGGATTTACGCCCTCGCCCAGTGCCCCACGTTGCTCGATCGATCGATGAGCGAGGCTGACGAATAGCTACCAGCAACTCTTGAGAGTACCCTAAAGAATGGCTCCGGAGCAGACGTCCGCGACATCTACAGTGCTTCCAAGTTTGCGCAGCTGTTGGGGGCGCACTGGTGGCGCCGCCAGATTGGTGACCAGTGCCAAGTCGTCGCTGTCTCCCCGGGGCTCATCCCGCAAACAGGCCTCGCCAGGCACTCGGACTTCAAGCTCACTATGGACATGCCGGATGCAAAGCCGGTCTCCGAGGGTAGGCTCGTGCCCATTCAATTCTGCAAAACTCCTGACTACGTGCACCCTTGGCTATATATACTGACATGGTTGACCCTGTGACAGGCGCATCAAGCCTGCTTCGTGCCTTCACAATTGACAACTTCCCCGAAGACCCTGACGAGATCTTCCTCACGAGCTGGGGTGATTGGTGGGGCAAAGAAACGATTGAGAAGTCACTGGACAAAAGCCTGCAGGACAAGTGGTCCCCGGGCAAGGAGGAGGTCGAGAAGGACGCGGGTCTCGCATAAAGATTTGTTCCTTCTTTATGGACATTCATCTCAGCATATTTATCTCCTCATCAAATCTGAGTTCTACTTCGACTCATTGTAGAGAAGCTCTGGCTTCTAATCCTGCGCCGCACTTACGCCTCCCTCGTGAACCTCGACCGCATCCGCCAACTCGGCCCAAACCTCATGACCAAGACAGGAATGGGCGCCAATGCGAGACTGACAGCCCCAAGAACGCTGAACCCCCACCCCCAGCCGAGAGTATCCACAAGCGGTGCAGCACTCAGCGGCAGGAAAGTTCCCATCAAGCACCGAATGACGATGAGCCCTGTCAGCGCAGATGCGGAATAGTCCCCAAATCCATCGACCATGTAGGCCAGGAGCGGCAGGAAAGCAAGGAATATGGCGAAGCCCATGAAGAAGACCACAGCCAGGAACACCGGCAGAGGCGGGAGCAGCTGAGCGCACCAGCCGTACGCCGACACGGCGAAGGGGATCATTATGGCGGCCAGGATCGCCAGGGGGAGGCGGAACTCGGGCTGGCCGACGCCCGAGTGCGAGTCGCGCAGGCGGATGTACAGCCTGTCCAGGGTTGTGTTGCAGACAAGAACCGCGAGGAAGCTGCCGAGGGCTGGAGTTGTGATGGCAAGTCAGCATCGCTCTGAGCCTCTTGGAAAGGCTCGGTACAGGGCGGGAGGAAGGGAGGGATATGGCTCAGGCAAAACCCACTGAAGAACATAAAGCCTACCCCAGCTGCGGCTGGAGAGAGGCTGTACAGTCGCTCCATGATGTCGTTGAGAGTCACAGACAGGATATAGAAATAAGCGAATACGATGGACCCGAAGACTGACAGAGCCATGAGCACCCCAGACTCAAAGAACACGGTGGCCGGGCGGGTGACCGACTCGAGGAGCGCCCGGATATTAGGTTTGTCGACATCTTGGGCCATACCCAGTGCAACGCCGGTGTAGGACCCGCCCCCAACATCACCATTGCCGTTTCCGTCACTGTCCAACTCATCCTCGGGCCTCTTCCTCGTGCTACGATCTTTCGCTCTCTTCTTCAGGATCTGCAATCGATACGTCTCCCTGAGGAAGAAGAAGACGAGGAGCTCGCACATCCCCAGAAACCCCGCGCTCGCCCAGACGACCTGCCGCCAGCCGAGCAGCTGCACGACCGCCCCGCTGATGGTGGGACCGACGGCGCCGCCCAGCAGGGGGGCCAGCAGGAGGAGGCTCATGGCTGAACCCCGCTGCTCCGACTCGAACATGTCCCCGACGATGGCTGGGTTCAGCACATTGGCCGTCACCGCCATGCCGGTGAGGCACCTGGCCGCGATGAAGAGCCCCGTGCTCCGGCAGGACGCCGCCAGCACGGTGGCCGCCAGCATCAGGGCGGTGGCCACGTTGACGACGGGCCGGCGGCCGAACATCTCGGAGAGGGGCGCGATCAGCAGCGGGCCTGCCGCCTCGCCGAGCTCCCAGATCGTGACGAGGAGGACGCTCGCCGACCTGCCGGACGGCGACGACGCGTCGCCGTCTAGGTCCCTGACGATGCGGGCCGCGATCGGGACGATGGAGATACAGGCGAAGGTTCTGTATAGAGGGGGAAGATGAGGATAGGGTCGTGAGTAAGAATCCAATGTCAGATCCGCGGGTCCAAAATGCGGTGAGCGGTGAGCGGCTAACGAAAGTGACATGGGGCCTTATAACTCACGTTGAAAACGCCATCAACGCGAGCAGAGCGACGATGCTCCACTTGAATGCGGGGGACCACTGGAGAGGGTCGTCCGGGTCGCCGTTGGGGTCGAAGCGGGCCGCGGCGCAGGTGTATTCATCCGGTCCCGACCCTGACTCGGCGTCCCGCCTCCTGTCTCTGGCTGTCCCGAGCAGCGGGTCCGTTTCATGTGATAGCGTCTTGCTCATGGTCAGGGCCGCTTCTGTTGCTTCTATGGCGCTCATGGTGATGGCTCAAGGCTACCACGCTGGACAAGGCATATCCTAAAATTCCCCAATTTTTTTTTGTGCGGCTTCTAATTTATGGCTAAATTATTGGTGGGCGAAGGATCAGGAGTTTGGCCCTGGCCTACGTCTTCTTATTAGCTCTGAATTTTGGCTTGGCTTATCCGCGCCCTTCCCTTGTCGTTGCCCCCGATTATTAAGCCGTACCTTACCATCCGCATCTCGCAACCTCCGAGTCAGTCATCGGAGCGGTGGACTACCTGCTCTCAAAACACCACAGAGCTAAAAACCCTCTCCCGACCCGACGGCCTCTCCTTGCATGAGGAACTTTTTGGTGGTGACACTTCCGCACTTGGTTCCACTCCAGTGGTTCCGTGATGGTCACATCATCCCACCGATTTGGGTGTTGCACCAAAGGCCTCTGAGCTAATGTAGCTTCGCCGACGGAAATGTGGTGGCTGTGGTGAGTTCAAGCGTTTAGCAATACGGTAATGATTGTAGGTGGCGTTCCCAATTCTTTGATGGGGCGTCTCCTTCGTGGTCCAGTCGGACTCCGAGAACGGCCCCTTGCAAATATGTCTGGAAAAAGACGGGCAGGCGAAAGAGGGAGGGTAACTCATACACGATTATAATTTTGTTGTGCGTCCCACTGGACTCTAAAGCATGTCTATTTGAAGCCGTCCTCATCTAGCTTTCGCTACCTACTTAAATGGGTACGTAGCTAATTACCAAGCTAGGGCTTTAACTCACCAAGGATTTATTGACAATGGAGGCTTGCTCCCCGATAGGATATCGTGATGGCGTCGCACACAGGCTATGATACCCAACTGTGTAAGCTTCACGGCGCCATAAAGTGGAAGGGTCTCCAGCTTAACTGGTTAGCTGTGCGGCTTTCGGCTGAGTCCGTCGGTAGCTAATTAATTAATTACCTAGTGAAAGTCAGACCTCCTTGTAGGATTTAAAATTTGTCATAATTATTAAAGTCAAACTTGCACCTGGCGAAATACGAAACCACATAGACTATTGCCTCTCTGGTATGATCCTTCGCCTCCTTGTCGAGACTGAAATACTGGTAACTTCGGGTGCGGAAACAGTTCATCCTTCAAGGTGCCGCGTTCCGATACCGAGCCATATCTCAGTAGAAAGGGTCCAGCTGATGCGACAGGCCCGATCTAGGTTTCTCAGATTATCCTGTCCTCCGTTACCCAGAGGTTGGTGGTACAACGTATGCAGTGCTTGTGGAACCGCGGGCCCGCGGCGGGAGGTTGAGTCATTTTATTTCCTACTGTGATCTAGGAGGTTGAGGAATATCACTAGAGTCCGCTCTTAGTCCTCTATGTTGTGACAGAGCGAACCAACCCACAACATAGCAAGCAGGAGAGCCGTAGAGCCGTGAGTTGAGGAACTCATGGGCTGAATATATGCAACAACACCATGGGCTCCCGTTGGTGGAAGTATTAGTGGTCCAGGTTCATGTGACAGTGACACAGATACACCCTGCAACAGTCCTTTGCGGCCGGCCCGGATTCGATAAGCCATTTGCCTCGGAATCCGGGACTCCTTCTCCATTTGGGTCTCTCTCGTCACGGCCATTCGCATTTCCGTAGATGGGCCAAAAAGATGCGATAGGTGCGCCAAAAGATATGGCGTTATGATCCTCGCTTCCGAGTTAAGACGTGGATCTGAGGGAAGCGATTCCCTGAGCGGTGTACATCCAGTTCATATCGCCTACCAATTGATGCACCATGAGCAACCTCGAGGCCCTTGTTTACGAATAGCCTGATTTTCTCTATCACGAGCTTACGATCTACTGAGCAGAGCCAGCAAAACCAGGTCTGCGGTGCATACAAGCTTGCCTCCTTGGACTTTAGCCGGTGGCTAAAGGGGTTGAAGTGCCGTCTGGAGATGGCGGGGCGCTATCCAGCGTTACCCACCCTGACTCCCCATCGACCACAGTTAAGCATTCCTCGGTGCTGTTTACAATATTTCCGGGCGTGCATCGGCTTGTAACGGAACAGCGGCCCCGGACTACCTCCGGGACAAGCTCCAGGACAACTGGGGTAGGAGAGCATCTGGTCAGTTTTCGCTTACTATGCGATTCACACTGCCGCCAATGTGTACTGGGGTTAGCAAGCCCCTGCTTTGGCAGCCATTGTTTTGGCGGCTAAATTCAAATCGCAGCCAAAGTCTCCGTTAGCACATGGCATTCCGAGCAGTCTACTGCCTACGCAAGCCAACCCGATTTCCAATGCGGGGTGAGCCAGGTAAAGCAGCATTGAGGCTCTTAGCCAATCTATTCTAGAACCTCCCAAGACCAAATTGAAGACGGGCTACCCCTGCTTTGATGCAGGTGGACCTCCCCCCACGGGCCCACGCTCACCCTAGCAATCTCTTGCCCAACTTTGTTCCCGTCCAGGAAACGAGGTGAGTGGAGGTCCCAAGGCATATGATATATCCAAGACCACGAAGGAGCGCGACTTGTCATGACATCAGCTGATAAGAGTATGCTAGAGGAAGGGTGGCCCAAAAATTATCCATAGTCCCAAGAGACTCGCCATGAGAGCGGAACTGTCTTGGTATGACACAAGGTTGTTGATCCCCACACAGACAAGGACTCTTGCATGGAATTGACGAACGGTGGCCGCACCTCCGTTTGTAGCAGCGTGACCTAACCCTCCACAGCCACACCTCCTCGCTTGCCCAAAGGGGGGATTCCCCCGACTTGACACATTATCGTCCTAATACCACGAGTTCATGATTGTGTGGAAGGCGCCGAGCTATAAAAGTTCGAAAACCCCACGCCCTTATTTCAGTCATGGTTGTCCAAGTGCACCTGGGAAACTCATCATATCAGCGCGAAGTGACCCCTGAAGCGATCAGCCGACGCTCCACTTTCGCACTCCACATCCAACTTTCCCAAAAGATCCCAACTGAAGCTCATCCTGCACAATGCTGTCACCGGCCACCCTCCTGGCGGCTACCCTTGCCCTTACTAGGGCGCTCGCCCTCCCCGCGGGCGACTCGGGCAACATGACTGGCTTCCCCTTTGAGGAGCTCATGCGAAGGCAGTCGACGCCGAGCTCTACTGGCAGGCACAACGGCTACTACTATTCCTGGTGGACAGACGGAGCCTCGCCGGTGACGTACACCAACGGGCCAGGCGGCTAGTACAGCGTCAACTGGCAGTCCGGCGGGAACTTCGTCGGCGGGAAGGGCTGGAACCCGGGAGGTCCTCGGTGAGTTGTTCCGAGGGAGCCTGAGAGGACTGTTGCGGCTAGGTGATTCCGTTGCTAATGCCAATCATAATTATAGCACGGTGACGTACTCGGGCAGCTTTAGCCCGGTCAACAACGGCAACTCTGTCAGTACCACACTCACTACCAGAAGAACCAGGCTTTTGCTATTAATTACCACCAATGATAAGAATTGTCCACTGACACTTGATCACCCAAAATAAAGTACCTCACCGTCTATGGCTGGACGCAGAACCCGCTGATCGAGTACTACATCATCGACAACTTCGGCGAGTACAACCCGGGCAATTCGGCCACAGCCAAGGGCCAGGTGACGAGCGACGGCGGCACGTACCGGCTGTACCAGTCGACCCGGGTCAATCAGCCCTCCATCGAGGGCACCAGGACCTTCCAGCAGTACTGGGCCATCCGGACGCAGAAGCGCACCGGTGGCACCATCACCACGGGCAACTTCTTCAACGCCTGGCAGGCAGCGGGCATGCCGCTCGGCACCCACAACTACATGGTCGTTGCCACCGAGGGGTACCGCAGCGCCGGCCAGGCAAGGATCACGGTCGAGTCGCCGCCTTGAGACGGCTCCGTTTTGGGGGAGTTGGGTTTGTGGGATGGATCGGCGGTGCCCGTGTCTGATGCTGGATGTGCCAGGGGGAAGGGAGGCGCGCCTGGGGGTGGCCTATCGTTTGAGGTTGGTGGAGAGAATGAAAACGGCTTGGACTTTCAATAGCCTTGACTATGTTATCGCGGGCTAGCACATCTCGGTCGACGCATCCTGATTTGGATTCTCATATAGTTCTTCAATATGTAGATATAAAAATCACCAAGTATGTAGTAATTAAAGCCTCTCCAGGCTTATACGCTACCCAAAGTCACATGACATCCAGTCCCTCTGAGTCTGTTGGAAGTAATTACAAGAGCTCCCCTTCCCTCTCAGCCTGCGCCTTGCTATACTTCACCCTATCCTCCAGCCTGCCCTCGTTGTCCTTCAGCACGATCTCCCCTCCCTTGCTACCCAGAGGGCAGCCGGGCACCTTGACGGCAAGGCTCCTACCTTTCCTCAGGACCGAACTCCCGGGGAGCGTCGTCGACCCGCTAGACCTATTGGAGATCGTCCACTGGCCCAGCTTCGGCCCCGCGGTGGTCCCCCGGCAGGCCAGGTGCACGATCTCCGGCTCGGCACTGGGCCTCGGCTCCCCGTCCGCACCCACGGGGTTGACTAGCGCCGCGAGGATGAAGACCTTGCAAGCGAAGAGGCCGCCGTCCCCGTCCCCGCCCTCGCCACCACCATTCTATTTCACCTTAAGGCTTGTCATAAAGGAGAAATCTCTCTTGTACAGTAACTTTAGCCCCCTTAGATATTGTGACAAGGCTTGCGTACCCTACCCGTGATATTCGGTGGAGATGGATGTCCTGGTCGCCTCGTCCGTCCCCGCTCTGGCTGACTTCTAATGCGATACGGAAATCTTTTTAAGGCTAAAGCCCAGCTCCTCGAAACTCGAAAAGAAAACGAAATTAGAATCAGCTGTCTTGACAGAGAGATTGCGCACATCCGAACGGAGATCGTGAGCACAGTCCCATTCCACTTTCCTAGGTAATTATATAACCATCAGCTCGCCTCCAAGCCTGCTTCCTGACTCTCACATTAACCCCATTTTGATGTTAGCCAAACCTTCCAGAGGCCGAACGGCCGAGGGCAAAGCGATGTGCTCTGGCCACGGAGACCCATCCCGTGCCGAGGAAGTCGAGGACGGGGGAGGATGTTCCCGGCCCCCGACGCATCGAGCCTGTACAGGGCACAATATACTAGGTTCCTCAAGATGGCTTCACAGTCCCCCTTCCGTTCTTGCCTCAGGGTACGGCCAACGGTAAGCTGGAGATGTTAGGCCTCATCTATGAGACGCACCTCGCCAAGAAGGTCCCGAAATGTTACCGGACCGAACCCGCTACAGGAAGGCTGGGCTAGGCACCAGCTTTAAGGACCCCGGAATGCGGCCAGGCAACCGCAAGCTGCTGCTTCTGAATCTCCCCGGAGCTACCATATACCTGAAAGGGAACGTGTGGGGGCATAGCTCAGAGTCCGTGAGATGGGTTGCCACTGAGTGGGTGAAGGAGGCAGAGATGGCGCAGTGGCATGATCCAGACCTCCCAGGCTACTCTTCCGCCTGCAATTGGCAGAGGTTTACCATGAGGATGAGGCGGTTTGACACTGTCGTGGTTTTGGTACGATGGTGGGCCAAACAACAGCATCGTAGGTCGTACCTCACTTCCGATTGCTGAGATAGGCTCGAGATTGACCAACCGGATTACAGATTAATAGAGAATCCAGAATCCCTTTACCTCGGAGAATAGCAGAAAAGTCAGCCCCGGACACAACGATGGCGGCTCTGGCGCACAGCAGATCCGGGATGAGCCAGGGCCATGCCAGCTGGCCGACCCTGATCGACCCTGCTCGACCCCCGAAGGTCCGGTAAGGTAAGTAGCTCTCACCAGAAACAGACTGCTAAATACGGCGTAGCGTGCGCGGGCCGCCATAGAATCTAGAGTCGCAACTGACTTAGTAATTATGTAAGACCTGATAGTCAAGCTCAAGATACCGGGCGAGCGTCTCGTCCGAATTTGTGGAGCCCGCCAGGCTCCGGCAGAGTATGAGCGGGAGGTTATCGGACGATTGAGCCCTTTCATGGTAGATAAGGAAAAGAGTCGTCGAGCGGAAAGCTAGTGAACACGACCACGCTCTCTTTTGTTGGATTTAAAAGGGGACGACGAGACATAGGGTTCGCATAGCTCCTCTCACCTCTTACTGGGGAAATTCTTCTTTTAGGGATCAGGATTGTCGGGGGAAGAGGAGACAGCATGAAAAGAAACACTGGGTATGGGAGCAAAGTTTGGACCCCACAATCGCATAGAAGCCGGCCCATAGGAGCCCCTCCAGTTGGCATTATCAAGTTGGGTTGGAGGGTCGCACTATCCTGGCACTGGGACAAGACATTGGTTATTATGGATAGCTGCTAAGGGATTTCACTCGGTGAGCAGTCAGGCTAAAATGAGGTCGCTTAAAAAATCTTCGTGACTTCAGCAGTGACACTCCACGTTACTGATAGGAAGCGAGCAAACGGCTACGTCCCCGGTGTGGATGAATCTTCCCAGCCAAGACACTGGATTCGGTATCATCTCTCGTTCCGTTCACAAAGTGTCCTAGGGCCTCCCACGCTCTGAGGCCCCGTCTCACGGCTAAAACAGATTCGAGGGCATGAAGCAGCTAATAGGCACAACGGACGCTCTTTGGTCGGGCTCTAAACGACGCTAGCCGAGTAGCACAAAGTCAGCCAACACCGCTTCATTAAGGGCCACAGGGGCGCTTTCGGTAAGAAGGCATGGTAAACTTCACGAGGAGGTGGTACGAATAGCTGGGAATCATGGAGCACCCTTCTGAAGGCGTGAAAGGTTATAATGAACTGCCGTAGAGTGAGATGTGAGATGTTGCCCCCCTATAGGCCCAGCCAGGACGCAGGTGTCCGCCTCTGCGCTGAATGCGAGATGATCAGTCCTACCCCAGAGCCTTAAAGATATGCTGAAGTCCCTGGTTGTCTCCATCCATAGTCCCGAACTTGTCTGGATCGACAAGGCCTGGCGTGAATCCTCCCCCGAAGTCAATGATGAAGGCATTGTTATCTTCATCGATCAACACGTTATCAGTTTTGACATCACCCCAGAGGATGCCCAGATCGTGCAGCTGCCCGAGCGTCTGATTTATCTGCGCCGCCCACTTCTTTCTCATAGCGGGCGTTGCCTCAGGTGTCGCTCCCCGCTTAAGAGCTTCGTTTCGTAGTAGCGTGTCTAGACTGCGGTGCTTATGAGGGATGTAGGCCAGGAGAATCCCGATGACTCCCGCGTGCGACTTGACGATACCTGGGAGGGAGGGGGTGAGTATACGTTACGTAAGAAATAAGACAGAAGAGACTTTAAGTCGAGACACCCCTTTCTGGACCGCCCCACATCTGGACCACCAAAAAATGGAAGTAAGCCAAGACAACGCACCACCTAC
>PYSP01000475.1:0-19109 GCA_003049395.1 Pseudohalonectria lignicola | reverse complement strand
CCCCCAAACCACGTCGCTGCATCCATCTTTGATGATCTTGTCGCTTCGTTGTTGTTGGTTGTCGTGCCTTGGTTGCCTCCCGCCTGCGTCTTGGTAGTACCGGTGACATAGCAACATATTCGCTTACTAGTATCCGTACTACCTACTATTGCGTCGGGAATCGGGATGGTGATTGGCCGCTAGGTTTGCGGAGCAAATCGGGAGCAGCGACATGATGCAGCGTTGCAGACGTCCGGGGCAGGGCAGGCAGGTTGGAACTCAGGCTTATCTCGGTTGCTGGGCCGCTGGGAGAAACGCACCCTCTCTGTCGGGTCGATCCCCCCATCAGCAAATATCATCATGGCTTAGCAACCACTACGTACCATCCAGCATGCAACCAACCCAGCCTGGGACTGGTTGCCTTGTCGCTCTTTGCGTCCTGTAACACTCCCAAGGCATTGCAAAGCCTCCCCTTCCGCCGGTTGGCTGACCCTTCTGGAAGCCCCCTTCTCAGGCGGATTCGCACAGAAAGGCACTGCCCATGGCTGGCTGAAAACACGGTTGTTCCACTCCTGTATGGTTATCCATACTGCAGCTCTGCAGCCTGCAGGGCGGCCACTACTGTTCAAACACAGCTGTCATCACGATCTGACATGTACACTTCGTACCTGACGCCGAGAAGAGCGAAAGGATACCTCGAGAGGTTGTACCTCACTTTGCATTGTGTCTCTCTCCTGCCTTGCGCTAGTTGGATGCCTTGTGATCACGACAATCACGTCGATAATCGTTTGATTGATATCAAACCCACCTCGGCGTGGCTTACGGAGTACATGCAGCGGTTCTACGACTTAGAGAAAGCTGAGAAGTGACAATTCACAAAACTATCAGAGTCGGCGGATTGCCGTATCCAAGAGCATATCATCGCACAATCGGCCGAATACCTAGCGGCCTCAAGTCTCGATCTCTCACATCTCTAGCAGTGGGTTGGCAGGCAGTCAAGGGCGGTCAACAAGCCGATCCAACTAAACAGCCTCGGAATTTTAGGCACCCATTACGGCCTTACCCCCTTCCCTTTCCCCACTCGCCGGCCACCGTTTACCCCTTCCATTTGGGTGTCCAAACCACTGTCCTTATCCGAATATTGGTATCGGAACCGACGCCCACCAAGTTGCTCCGTTAGCTCCCAAGTAAACAATTTCCCCTCTCAACAGGTAGAGGCGGACAGAGACGGACAGAGACGGACAGTTGGCAGCAGCTTACGGATAATCGTGCTGCTAACGCCTTCGCGACCTCACCGCCGGGTTTGCTCTGCTGTTGCCCGTCGACTACGGATAGGGAAAAAGCTCTGGGTTTATGGGATTCCCAAGAATGAGGGAAACCACCTACCTAGCGGATGGGTTCGGGTTGCGGCCAATAGGGAGGCGTCGAATGGCGTCCCAAGGCTCGGGCCCAATAGCGCGGAGAGACCACCGCTTCGGCCTATCGCCCCCATAGCCGGCTGGTTCCTTGCGCTTTAGCAGTCTGCGTGAGCCACAGCCCCACACAATCGAAAAAAAGGAATGCAAACAATGGTAGCGTGGTCTCCCACGTGGTCGCAGGGGTCCTCTGCATTGCTGGGCCACTGGAGATGACCCCCTGAAGATCGGGGCAGCTCGTCAAGGGTCGAGTCTTTCTGCGGAGGCTTTGTTGAGTGCTTTCAGGGCTATTGCTAGGCAGAGCTAGGCCAAGCTGAGTGTGACTCTTTTCTTGCTTTAGGGGGGATTTTTATTTGTGCGTTAAGCGGCGGAATAGGTATCGATCCCATTTCATTGCTACGGAGTATGTATTTCGGATGGGTGGACCGGATCGGAGGACTATGATAACTGGCCTGTTTATTTTGAGATGATGGCTTGGATGGGCTGCTTCCTGCCCACCCAACTTGATAACATTCGCTTTCAATCTTAGGAAAACGAAACATGACACGTAATAACGCACGTAGTGACTGGACAGACACGTACGGAGTACACGAACGCGAATACAACTGAGTCAAAGAAGTAGAGGATAACCTCCCGAGACCCTCATTTCAAGCGACCGTCGGAGTTAAGGAGAAGGTGAAGGAGGATGTAACGGGAATGGAAAGAAACGAGATTGAATGTACGGGTATCGTTCGCCGAGACGCGATGGCTCAAACAAAACTACGTACGGATAATAGGGGATCGAGGGCAACCCATCGCTAGCCACTTTTAGTGTATTCCTGTTCAAAGTAGGACTGCGGCCACGGTTCCGCTCCCCGGCCGCCGCCCTGCTACTAGCATTACGGAGTATGTCGTTTTACCTGTATTCCCTGCCAAGCTCAACTGCTTCGTACGATAGTACCTTCGCGGGGCACCCTAAACCACTACCCCGGGCGTGTCTATGGAGAGGAAGCCGAGAGGTGTTCATTGGAAATGTCAATAGTGCGGCGCGGCATCTGCCATTCCGCTTTCAGAGCATCTGCGCACATGGTGCAACCATTGCGCCGGACACGGGGCTAGTCCCGCTACATTGTCCTTGATAGAAGATCCAATTGCACCTCCTGAGACGCGCATGCGGTTGGATACGGCGCACCAGCAGTCCAGCCCCGGGTTGCATCCTTTTTTCCCCTTGACGACTGTTTCTCGCTCGTTACCGCGCTTTCCCTCCGCTTCCCCCAAAAGCCAGCCCGTCGTCTTGGAAATTTGGGTGATACGTACAACACAAATCACCCAGACTGCCCCGGCAAGCCTGGTAGGGTTGATGTTTGATCTCCCCCGATCCTCGCTTCTCCTTCCGATCGTGCCAGCGAATATCCCAAATACGTATCCCTGAAGACCCAGACCTCTAGTTTACACACGGATAGTAGCTCACACACACACCCCCCTTTGCCCCCTTTCCCTTCAGAATCCAGACATTCTGGAGAAAATCAGGTAAACCGAGCCGGGCAATCGACACAGGGCCCCACACACCTCTGACCAAATAAAGTCAAATCAAGTGTTTTGTGGAGGTCCCGCGATTCCTTCTTCTGGCAAATCGGTGGCCCATGCTTTCACTTGACCACCATCAAGTACGGATAATCCAAGAAACCCTCCAAGAGCAGGATCAAACCATCCGCACCAGGTGTGCATTCCACACACCCCTTTGCTCCTACTACGTACTTCCTAACCCACAAGGCCGAGGAGGCGAGGATCCCCATTACGGTAGCCCTCGTTTCGTTATCAATGACCATTTTTATGGGTTTGAGGGGCATCAGTTGGAGAAGCAAGAGGAATGTGCGCATGGTGGTGGTTGCCCGCACACCCCTTATCCGGCGATTCTGCTCCAAGGGACAGATAGGACGGCAAGGACGGAGGGCTAAGGATTGTATGAATGAATAGGATGGGATGGATGGGTGTCAACGGTCCCAAAGGCGCATCCAGCCAACCACCATATCCCCCCCTTTCGTGGCTTCATGTTCTCTCACCACGGTGACCCAACGCTGCCGGGGAAGGAGTAAGTGAGGGGAAGGGGAAGAGGAAGAGAAGCCAGCCATTCGGAATGCTTAATTCCACCGCAGGCCGGTGAGCAGAGTGTGCAGCGAGACCGTTCTGCTGGGTTTAACCCCGATTGTTCCCTTCCGTATCATCCCCCGGTCCCGTCTCTACCGTGGTAATGGCCACGCCTACGTCTGAGCCATTCCAGCCACCGTCACCCTCCGTCAGCATTTTGTTTGACACACCGTCAGCCCTGCTGACCACCATGTTGTGGAACTCGGCGGGGGTGGTTCCTTGGGTGACTCCAAGACTCTTAGACTAGGGATAGGTCCCATTCCCCCATCTATCCCAGACGGCTCAACCTGCGGGCAGTCAGTCCTGCTGACCATCCTTCGTGGGGGTATAATGCTCCTGCTATCTGCTATCTATCTGTATGTGAGAAGTCTCATGGACGAGAATAGACACTAAAGCGATAGACGAGCTTCCCGCACCATTGTCACCACCAATGCACCATTATCAGCATCACTATCGGGGCCAAAGTTGCCAAGAGGCTTGTCCTCCCGTGGCGTGCTGAGCGATGAGCTTGGCCTTCCACACAGCTGGGAGGGAGGCGCACGCAAGAATGCATGCATACATAATTATGACGCTGAGTTTTTTTTATTAAAATAGCAGGGCCAGGGGAGGGGCGACACGACCCCAACACGTGGAGGGATGACCACTTTTGCAACTGGCGTTCGGCGAGGCGCTATTGGGAATGTTGTATTGTGCAGGACCGATACGGAGGAAGCCATGGGGTACTTCATGTGGGCAGGAGGCACGGAGGAGGGGCTCGGGGTTTGGGGACTGCGAGGACCTCAGCTGGATCCCTGGTCAATAAAACTCAATATCCTGTTTAACTTCTCTCATCAGCAGGCTTGCAATCACCGCCTCGCCAACGGTGTCATCGGTGAGATTGGTGTCATCCCCGGAAGGTTGCAGCAAGAGGACCGATGACATTGGGGCGTACAACAGGAAAGGGACGGCTGCGACGGCGAGGAGGACAGGAGGAGGATGCGAGTACGTATTTTGGGGTGGCTGTTTGCTCTCATCCGGCTATCCGACGGCGACCCGAGAAGGCCGTCCGGCCGGAAGAGGTTTAGTAGAGAAGGGTGGGGAATTTCTCATTCCTACCTACTTCCCAGCCTGCTTTCCATGACTGCCATTTTCCTGGCTTTTACAAGGTCCTCCATAGGGTATGTAATCCGTACGGAGTTGTAGGTTATAGAGGGGCAACCTCGGTAGGCCTTCAAAGAGCAAAAGTTCAGAGTACTTATGGTCGATGTACTGTGCCTGCCTGGTGGTTGTGCCCCGGCCCGGCAAGGCTAGGCATCGAGGGCACTACTACGGATTACACTACACCCTCTTGAGGCCTACTTGTGAGCCTACGAACACAGTGGTGTGCTAGCTAGCCTTGCCGTGCGTGGGGTTTCCCGAATTTGAGGTTGTTTGAACGCGTAACTTTCTCATCTGAACCTGCGCTAGCTGATGCTGAGCCAGCCGACGGGCACCCTGTATCGCATGTTTGCCCTTGAAAGTCACGGTGAAGGTCTGTGCTAAACGAAACCCGGCGCGTATTTTTCTGCCATGTTTGCGAATGTCCATTCCTCGTCCTGTCCACAATTGCTAAGCGGGCACCCCGTAAACCAAGGTTCTGCTCATCATCTCTGCTGGGCCATTAGCAGCTGCGGTGTGACGAAGCTTTGACCTCGAGGTTGTACGCGGGAGAAAAAAGACGGGCTCAACGGCCCACCGCTGCGGTTTGGGGTTTCCTTTCCATGGCGGCGCAGGTACCAATTTGCTTCGGTTGGTCGCAAGAGAAGTCACGAAGTTCGCCCGGCTGACTGTCGCCATCACCTGATGCACACTACTGATCATCGATCCATGGTGGAACCAGCCATTGGCCAATACGTATGTATCCCATTCACCCGTTGCCACAAGGGAGGAGGTGATGAAGCAAGGGCAATAACACGTATTGGTTCGGGTTCCATCGCTTTTGTTCTGGGGGTTGTGTTACTTGTTCAAAGTCCTGTTTGCCATGTTTCAGTTGTCGCCGATCCGCCCTGGGGTAGCAGCGATCATTGGCTTGGGCCTGATAACCCCTGACTTTTATCTGTCCCAATCAACGAGAGAGCCCGCTGAAGGCGAAGGCGTGTGCAAGTTTTCCATGCTTGTGAGGATCGAAAACTTTTTTACCGGCTGAAATCTGCCTGAAGTGGCAAGCTTCCGGGTTTTCGAGCCGTTTGACCGTTATTTTGATTTTTATGTCGTTTTTCCCCTCGCATGGTAGACATATGTTACCTAGCAATAAGGGCTAGGTTAGGTACCCGGCCTATCGTGTTCTGGAGCATAGCTGCTACATGATCCGAAAGCTTCGACTCTTTTGTGTTTGTCTCACAGTTCAGGCTCGCGAGTCTCGCCCGCGCCGTGATTCGCTTCTCGCTATGGACTAGGCCGACGGTTTTCCTTTGCTTGCTGCCTGTCCATGCGTCTCTCGGAGGAACGCGTTGCTTGTGCTCGTTAAGCGTTGTCGCTTTGGCGGCTACCTGATCTGGACTGGAAGGGATATCCTGCTCTGTCTCCGTGTATTGGAAGCTGGGGGGTTTCGCCCACTTACGGGCTCCTCGGCGGCTTTCTTCCCGGAGGTGAGCGGTGCGAGCGCCCGAAACGAAGTGGGAGGATCGGGTAAAGCATGAACAGACGGAGAGCCAGACCTTGAAGGACCCCAAAGTCAACGGGAACTCCTCGCTAAACCGAAGTCGAAATGGCCCGTGGACCCGAGCGATGGGATCTCTCTCTATTACTAAGATCCCAGAGGGAAAGGCAAGAGGAGCAATTCGGGTAAGAGGACGAAAGTGAGGCCCTAGCTCTCGCGTTGATGTGCTATTGGGTGGCGTCCTAATCGGGGACATTCGATCCAATACTATTGATACAATGTTCCCGTTCGTTCTCGCGATGTGAGGCCCTAATGCTTCATTATGGTAATACGGAATTGCCGAATCATATGCCGTGGCCTGGAAAGGCTTTGATTCCTTTTGATTCTATCTCATCTCCGTTCACAACTGGCAATTCTTTGTCGGAGGAGAGGGTATCAGAGAGGCGTCCGCGTGAGCTGTCACAACAGCTCACTGTCGACCAATATCTCGTATGTTTCCCTGCAACTTGCTTCCCGTCTCTGCGCAACTCTCCCTTTCTTGCGTTGAATCTTTGCGGAGCTCACGCCGAAGCACTACCAGCTTCTCGTTCACTTTCCGTGTTGTCGCAGGCGGTGAAGAGGTTATATTGGCCGATTTGCTCCCAAGGCAGCTTTCCGTGCTTGGCCATCCCAAAGCCGCAATCTGGTCCTGTCCCGTGCCTGGGTCGGGCATAATGCCGAGACGTGCAGGTGGGTTTCCCTTCGTCCTTCCAGAACATCAGACCGTTTCCCTCAGTCATGCCATACCACGCCCGGTGGCTTGTGAAGGGTGATAAATGTGGGCAGCTCTCTCTCTCTCTGCTCACTGGCCGCGCGCCACAGTATGCCTGCTTGCCTGCTCGACCGGCTGCCCTCCTCCGGGAGCCGAAATTACGAATCATCCCCAATAAAGGCTGCGCCATCTGGTATGGGGCCGGCATCTGTTGGGAGGTGCCTAATGCAGTATGTCTGGCATGACCGATCTCACGATCTCTTCATGTACCCACCGAGACAGAGACGTACCTGAGCTATGTGCCCGGTACCTGGTACATACTTGTGATGCGACACACGACGCGCAGTCATCCCTCGGTCCACATGTCACATGTCACAACCCTCAGTCCTCACCATCGTCACCAGGCGGCGGCATCTGTGTCGACGCGATCCAGTTCTCCATCATGGCTTGGCCAGCACCGCCGCCACCAGCCCCCGATGACGAGGTACCGCGGCTGCCGGCAGCCCCAGCACGGGGCTTGCCGGATGCGGACGAGCCTGCTGCAGCGCAGGCTCCTGTCGCAGACTTCCCGAGGCCGTCGTCGCGCCTCTTGACCACCAGGCAGAGCACGCGCCCGTAGATTGCGAAGCCCTCGTACGAGATGTCCATGGTCATCTTCTTCTTGTCGTCCTGCTCTTCTCCGTCTCGCCTGGTGCGCTTGCGTGCGGCTTGACCGTCGGAGGTCGCAGCCTCGCCGCTTCCGTCGCTGTCATCAACTACCTGATACTCGGCGTTGTCACCGTCGTTGCCCGACCCCCCGCCGCCGTCATCCGGTTCGGCGGCCGCCCGGGGGTGCCGTCGTCGGCGTTTGGAGCCCCGGCGTCCTGCCTCGCTACTGGCATCGCCAGCTGCGGACCGTGGCGCCAGAGGGATGTCATGTAAGGAGACGCCTGGGTCGTGCTCGCTATCCTCGCGGCGGAGGATCGGGATCTCGTCTCCGTCTGCGGTTCGGATGAACTCGATGCCGTCACCCCTGCCGGTATCGTCGTCTATGTCGATAGCGGCGTCGCGCGAGGAGCCGCCACCGCCGGTGAGCTTGGTCGAGTTGGAGTATAGACGTGTCTGCATCTTGTCGCGCATGTGCTTGTGCTTGTAGAGCAAGCTGTGTCTCGTGTCCGTCTGCGTAAGGAAGATGGCCACCTCAAAGTCATCTGTTTGATAGCCAATATCCGGTAGAGAGTCAGTGTTCCGTAGCACATCTGAAGCAAAAGGCAGAGCCAGGTAGGCAGTTTGATGTATCTCCGGAGTCTGGGGCTCTAAACGGGTATACCCACCTTCGACGACGACATCCTTGATCGCACGCTTTTTGGTGTTCTTCTTCTTTGCCCGTTCCTTCTCCTCGCGCAGCTTAGGCAGCACGAGTGGCCGGACGCTTTCTATCACCCTGGGCAGGACTGGTGCGCGCGGGTTAAGAAGCCATGACTGGGCGAGCGCGGGGTTCTCGAGGTAGATGCGCACCTCCAGTACCGAGTATTTCGTGATTCGGAGATACCGGCGGATCGGAGCCATTGTGGGGGGTTTCTTTTTGTGTGTCTGTGTGTGTGTCGCAATGGCAGGAGAATGGCACTGCGCCGTTTCGCAGAATATCTACAGGTCCAATTAGAAGGGTATCGGGCCACTTGTGAGATCGTGAATAATTTCGGGGGAGGTCCAGCCGTGTTCGAAAAGGTCTGGTCAAACAACACAACCTAGTTAGCTCATGCTGGCTGAAGTTAGATCATATTGCCACGGCTGCTGATGTGTCGATCGTGGGGCTCTTTCAGCCCTGCTGGTGGGTTACATCACCGTGCATGAAGCTGTAGCCCCCTGTACCAACCGACTACTCAGCCGCTGAGAGAGTCCCGTAATTTTATCGCGTCGCGATTGAAAATTTCAATGGGGACGGAAAGGTCAAGACCCTTAGACGATAGAGCTCCAGTCAACATTCCTGGAGCCTCAAATATTTGAAGCTCTCGAGCTCAATATGAGGCGGTGAGCGACAATGGTTGGCAAATCATGGGCGTCGACGTTAAGGTTGCCCAGGTCAACTTTTCCGTGAGTTTCCCTCTCATCCGTGTTTTGATTGCTAAGTAGCTTCCATGCCACTGGAGCTCTCGGCTGAGGCTTCAATATACTGACTTGCAAATGGCCACCCCCGAACCGCTTGCCTCCAGGATCCGTCCCGTCCCGGAACTCCGCTCCAAGTACATCGAAAGATGCGCCGATGACCTCTATAAATGGCAGGCCAGCAGGCCTGCCCAGAGCACATTCGTCGTCCACGATGGCCCCCCCTATGCGAACGGGGACCTTCATGTCGGCCATGCGCTGAACAAGATACTCAAGGACATGATCCTCCGGGTCAAGATCCAGCAGGGCCACCGAGTGTGCTACGTCCCCGGCTGGGATTGTCATGGGCTCCCTATCGAGCTCAAGGCGCTGGCGGGAGCGGCGCAGGCGCAGGCACAGGCACAGGCACAGGCACAGGCACAGGCACAGGCACAGGCACAGGCACAGGCACAGGCACAGGCGCCTCCTCAGGCCCAGACACAAGGCCACGGTGGCAGCCATGAGAGGTTGGGCCCTGCCGACGTGCGCAACCTCGCCCGGAACCTCGCCGACCGTACGGTGATGGAGCAGATGAAGGGCTTCCGGGAGTTTGGCGTCATGGGTGACTGGAACAAGAGGTGGTTGACGATGCAGCCGTCGTACGTGGCGAGGCAGCTCAGGGTGTTCCAGCGCATGGTCAAGCGGGGGCTCATCTACCGCCGGTACAAGCCTGTTTACTGGTCGCCCTCGTCAAGTACGGCCCTCGCAGAGGCTGAGCTGGAGTACAACGAGAACCACACTTCCACAGCCGCGTATGTCAAGCTCCCCATCGTTCAGAAGGGAGGCCCCCTCGGTGAGATCGCAGAGGACCTATATGCAGTCATCTGGACGACCACACCGTGGACCCTCCCAGCGAACCAGGCCATTGCCGTGCACAATGACTTGAACTACATGGTCATCAAGCTTCGCGGGGAGGCATTGATCATCGGGTCGGGGTCCTTGGAGGCTATATCACAGGCGTCCGAACCAGATGTCCCTGAAGTCTTCATGCCATCCTTGAAGGGCAGCGACTTGACGAGCATGCTGTACATAAACAAGCTCCAGGGGAAGGATGCCAAGCCGCAGCCTATCATCCATGCAGACTATGTCTCGGCCGAGTCCGGTTCAGGTCTCGTCCACCTCGCGCCGGGCCACGGGTTCGAGGACTACGAAGTCTGCACGCCGCTGGGCATGCCGGCGACGTCGGCGGTCGACGAAGCGGGCATGTTCTCCGAGGACATATCCCGGCTCCTCCAGAAAGGGGGTTTCGAGGGCCACGTCCGGGGGGGCGCCGCCGACGCCCTCAAGGGCGGCAGCAAGACCGTCCTGGCCGTCCTGGGCGACGACGTGCTCCACGCCCACAGGCACAGGCACAAGTACCCCTACGACTGGCGGACGAAGCAGCCCATCGTGGTGCGCGCGACGGCGCAGTGGTTCGCCGACGTGGACACGATCAAGGGGCCCGCGCTGGCGGCGCTGGCGGCGGTCCGCTTCGTGCCCGAGGCAGGGCGGGCGCGGCTGGAGAGCTTCATCAGGGGCAGGAGCGAGTGGTGCATCTCACGGCAGCGCGCGTGGGGGGTGCCCATCCCAGCTCTTTACGACGCCGAGGGCGAGGCCATCATGAGCGAGGAGACGGTCGAGCACGTCATCCGGGTCATCGAGGAGAAGGGCGTGGACGCGTGGTGGTCCGACGACCTGGCGCACCCGGACTGGATCCCCGAGTCTCTGCGTGGGCGGGCTGGGATCCGCAGGGGGACGGACACCATGGATGTCTGGTTCGACAGCGGCACCAGCTGGACGCAGACCGAGGGGCAGGCGGACGTCTACCTGGAGGGTAGTGACCAGCACCGCGGGTGGTTTCAGTCCAGCTTGCTCACCCGCATCGCCGGCAGCCATGATGGAGAAGCGGTGACGGGGACGCGTGCAGCAGGGCCCATCGCGCCCTTCAAGACGCTTGTCACGCACGGGTTCACGCTGGACGGCGCCGGGAAGAAGATGTCTAAGTCGCTGGGCAACGTGATCACGCCGGCGCAGGTAATGGAGGGCACGCTCCTGCCACCTCTGAAGGTGAAGAAGCAGAAGAACAGGGGGAAGGAGGATGGCGGAGCGGGCGGGATCGCGGGGGCGTCTTCGGGGCCGAGCTACGACGCCCTGGGGCCGGACGCCCTCAGGCTGTGGGCGGCTGGCTGTGACTACACCAAGGACGTGGTGATCAGCGAGGCGGCGCTCGGGTCGGTGCACTCGTCGTTGCGCAGGTACCGCTCGATCCTGAAGATGCTGCTGGGCTCGATCGACCACCACGGTCACCACCAACGCCAAGACCTCGCCGCTGCAGCTACTACTGCAGCTACTGCTGCCGCTACTGCTGCCGCTACTGCTACTGCTACTGCCGCTATTGATGCCTCCGCAGCGCCGCCGCGGCCCCCCATGGACGTGGCCGACCAGATCGCGCTCGTCCAGCTCGGGGACGCCATGGCCGCGGTGGCGCGGCACTATGACGCATTCGAGTTCTACAAGGCGTCGGCCGTGCTCAACCACTGGGTCTCGCAGCAGCTGTCGGCCTTCTACCTCGAGGCGCTCAAGGACAGGCTCTACTGCGGCGACGGCGGCGGGGTGCTCGTACCCCTCCTCGACGGGCTCTGCAGGATGCTGGCGCCGGTTGCGCCGCTCCTGGTGGAGGAGGCGTGGGATCATGCGCCTGCGTGGTTGAAGGAGTAGGTTTATTATATGTTCTTCCCTCTTTTTTGGTCCTTTCCCCCTATATTTTTCCTTCTTTATTAGCTCTTCTCTTCTTTGGTTCTCCTCTTTCTTCTTTTCCCCAGCTACTAGTATCCTTTCGGCTTCCTTCAGAGTCTCTTCTTCCTCTCCCTCACCCCCTTGCTCTCCTTTGCTAACTATGCATCCTTCCCTCGGGTAACTAGGACCACCACGCACCCCCTCCGCCGACTCTACGCCGACCCACTAATCGACCCGCAGCTAGCCGCTACCCTGCCCCTGGACGAGGCGGCCCTGAGGCGCGCCCTGCCCGTGCTGGATGCGGCGCGCGTTGCCATCAACTCGGCGGCCGAGAGGGCTCGCCTGGACAAGAGGATCGGCTCTTCCCTGCAGTGCGCCGTGCGGCTGTACTCGGACGACGCCGGTATCGTAGAGGGGCTGGAGCTGCTCAATTGTAACAGCGGCAGTAACATCAGCAATAGCAACGGCGGTGGGGTTCTGGGACGGGATCGGGGGGACGATGATCAGGAGCAGCAGCAACTCGCTGCCCTGTGCGTCGTCTCGTCTGTGGAGGTCAACCCTGTCCCCGCGGAGGGTGATGGTGTTGTTAGCGATGGCGGCTGGAAGTACGAGGCTGAGGCGCTGGTGCCTGTTCTGGGAGGGCGTGAGGCCATCCTGAAGGCCGTTGTTTCGCATCCGGTTGATCACAAGTGTCCGCGCTGTTGGAGGTATGTCGCTCCCGTGGAGGGTGCGTTGTGTAAGAGATGCGAGGATGTTATTGGATCTGGAGGCTTCGATGAGGAATGAGCCACTCTCGTTGTGCTCTGCGTGGAGGCCTCCGGTGAGGCCTCCGGATGGCGGTTCTGCTTATATAAGCATGTATGTGGAGCCATATGTTGGGGTTCTGGATCCATGTATCTTATTGTGTATACCACTCTACAATATTGCGGCATGTCTCGCTCACTCGGAGCTGTGTTGATCTTGTCTACAGAAGCATATGGATGAACTGTATACAACTGTAGGTTTCCGGCACGTCACTTCGTACCCGGGTTATGGAGATATGTATTCCCCGCGGATATCAAGTGGGCAAGTTGTGACTGGTGGCACGTGACTTCATTACGTGCTCCTATGAGTAGCAGGGCACAGGGATCCCGACACCCTGATAGGATGGTCCCTTCGCCCTCTCTTCGTGAATATAAACCCTCGAAGTTGTCCATCATGAGTGAGGACTTCAGTAGTCTAATATACTCTTTCTCTTTCTCTAGTACGTTAACATCTTGGGCGCAACATGCTAGGTTCGCCCTTACTGAGGAATACGATGGCAGGATGTTCCCTCGGCTTGGGGTTCAAAGCAAAAGCTTGGTGCCGTGTCCGAATGGACTGTGAACAGGTGGGAGGGACCTGCTATGACGGGTACCCTGTGAACGGGGCGTTCTTCGGCGGGCCCGGATTTGCTGCAGTTTCGATGAAATTCGAGGGTTGGAAAGGTGGTATTAGATGACTCAGATGTGCTCCGTCTATGTGAATTCAAGCACTTTACTAACGGGTAAGATAAGGGTGCTTGACGGTAATTAGTGGTCGATCGAGCACCCGGGTTGGCTTCTGGGTCTGTAGGGAAGCTGAAGAGCCTAACCTAACCCTGGCATTAGCTTCCGGTCCCTGCTTCGGGCCTGAGTGTCCAAAGTACCATAAGGACTCCCAGATTGCTTTCCCCGGATAACAGCTGGCATTGGGAGAGATTGCAGGGCTAGTGGGATGGTCGACTGGCAAGCGCCTATCCGTGAGCTTGCGTCAGGAGGACGCATATATTACTTCCTATTTGGGGACGAGTGGAAGTTTCGACACTCACATGCCTTCCCCTTTTTACATTCTCTTTAGAATTTGATCAATGATTGCTAGGATGTAACCGTACCCTGCCGTCTCCCACAAGTTGACCACACTTCGGATTTCAAATTCATCTAAGCACGCTCCAGGGATAATTGCAGGGATTTAGTTGGAAAGGCAGATAGTGTCAGGTTGGGAAGGATTGAAATTACAGGATTTTCGGATGTCGAAGCCGTGCCTAAGAGTCATTACTACCCGTGACGTGTCGCTCGACTACCTAGGCACGATTTCAAACAGCACCCACCTTCTAACGGTGTTCTAGAGCACAACTGTGCTGTGTAGGCAGCCAAGGCAATATTGGTGAGCATATCCGTAAGTTGTTGGACCGCGAACCGGAGTATAATTGTGATTTACATCGATCTTGACCCTTGGGTTTGAGCGGTTAGTTAAGAGTGTTGCAGGAGAGGCTCATGTCGGTTTACAGAACAACCTCGGAACCTCCTATCTCCAGCGCTTTGTTGCCCTTGTTGACAATGGGAGGCCTCCAGTTGCATTCTGTAACTTGAGATACGCGTTGGTTTGTGTATCACAGCCCCGTGCATTAATTATCACACATCTCAACCAATCGGATACCATCCGCATGTTTGTTGGTAGGAGATTTCACAAGGATTTGGAAATTTTGATATATTATACAACGCCCCTGACCAATCGGGCTTCCCGAATGTTATCCCCCTGTTCATCCGTCTAAGGCCTTCTTTTTTCTAATTATTATGGTGTTTATCTGCCTTGCTCCTACACTATACTGTATGCAGGCTCCCGGAGAGCGGTTGGGATAATACTCAGAAGATACTCGCCATGATACATGATGCCTGAGGCAGACGCCCTAAATGCCGTGCGTTTCCCATACTCTCTCGTACTTCTTTCTTCCCTCATCCATCATTATAAATACTGCTTTCTTTACTCTCATTCTTCTTCCTTCCCTCTTGCTCTTCTTTCTTCCATTTTATATACTGAGCTCCCCAAGAGCGAGCAACTGACCAACAGTGGTGGTGCTGACGTTTCGACATCACTTATGACCGGTATGCCGCCATACGGCCAAGCTCACCGCGACGAAGCGGCCGAAGTGCTGCAGGCCGCATCTGAGATATGTGGCCGCCTTGACCAGTGGGCCAGTACCCCGGCCTCATTACCATTGGTCATTCGAACCCAAGCTCAGGTACAGCTATTGAGTGCCGAAGTTCATGCTCTCCAAGCGGCAGTCAGTCACAACGACAGCGAACAGGAACGTGTCAATGTTCGAGACGCCGTCAAGCGATGCCAATACATGCTTGTGAAGACTCTCGATATCTTGAGCTTCGCTTCGAGACACCAAGGCAACGGCATTGATGCAGCAATCAATGATCTCTTCTACCACACGGGTGGCCGAGCGCAGAACCCCTATGACGCGGACAACCAACTTCGCCTAGCCCAAGACTTCGCAGCAACTTTTGCCCCCTGGTTTGGACCGCTCGCTGCGCCACGTAACTTTTCATGGGGGACCAACTCTTCGGGGTGTCCTGAACTCGGGGCGGTTCTGACAGAGATGAAGTACGTTACTAGCTAACTTCGGCTTGAGCCGCCATGAGGAGAGAACCAAAAATCCGTGCAGCTGAGTATTTACGCTAATGAAAATTGCAGAGATGAGCTAGTTGCCTTCCTTCAAAGAGCGGCGGAGAAAGTGACACCGGGATACGTGCACAAATTCGACTCCAGCAACGATGTCCCATTCGCCGTCGATCCAGCGGTCCTACCAATCTCGGGAAGCGTGGCAAGCGTGAGAAAGGTGACGCACAAGATCACTGGCGAGGCCTTTGCCCAGAAGACGTTCCATGTCTCTCGCGCGAAGCGCAAGTCCATCTTGACCGAGTTGGGGGTGATAGAAGTCTGCAACCACCCCAACATTGTCTCCCTGGTTGCCGCATACGAGGTGGCAGACGAGCCGAATACAATCCACATCGTCATGGCTCCCTGGGCGCCGCTGACCCTGCAATGGCTTCTCTACAAGAGCACGGACAAGGAGAGGGTGGAAGCGTTCCCTTCGCTCAAGCACGAAGACGTCTCCAGCTCATCCCGTCGCCTTCACGACCTGATGATGCAACTCGCAGACGTCGTCGCACACCTACACTCCTTGCCCATCAAGCACAAGGACATCAAGCCTGACAATATCCTCCTCCGTCCACGAGAGGGCCACAAAGGGATCCAAGTGTACCTCACCGACTTCGGGGTTAGCAAGGTCTATCAGCGTGATGCCTTCACCGACTACACCGGAGGCACATACGCATACCTGTCCCCGGAGCAGAACCGCAACGAGGAAAGCAGTCTGAGCTCGGATGTGTGGCAGCTTGGGTGCTGCTTTGCCTTGATACTGGCCTTGGGCCTTGGAGGGAGTAGGGCAGTGTGGACTCTCCACGAGAGCTACGAGAGGACAGACGAGCAATGCTCATGCAACATCGCCAAGGAGTCGACCAAGTTCATGGCTACACTTGAAGGGCTTTCCGTGCTGGGGACCACAGATCAGGTGCAGATATACCGGATAGTGACACGCATGCTGGATCTCAACTCATTGTCACGCTTCAGTATGGAGACGGTGAGGGCAGAGTTACAGAAGGTTCTGGTTATCTAAAGGCTAAGATGTATACTAAAGACAGGAAGCATTCTTATCTAGCGGGTACCAAAGCAAACCCTGAAGATTCTCTATCTTCACAATATATAGATTCCTCTTTCTAATTATTGATTCTGAATTAAAATGTTATAAAGTTGACTAATTATATTATATTTAGCAATTAATTAGCATAATTACTAGCCTATNATTATTGATTCTGAATTAAAATGTTATAAAGTTGACTAATTATATTATATTTAGCAATTAATTAGCATAATTACTAGCCTATTGTTACGACCGACCGTTACCAACCAACAGTAGCGGTGGAAACAAAGAAGGGAAAGCCCCGGGCCGCAAGAAGGGCCGCGGCCCATATGGGAAGCCCAAAAGCAAGCGGTCACGGACCAAGTGGTCACGTGACCAAGGAAACCCCGGCAGGCAGTAGGAACCGGCCGGCACTAATCTCTGTGATCTTTAGAGATCACACAGAGCAGTGATCTCCGTGATCCTTAAAGATCAAGGAGATCACTCACTTACTACGGGAGAGCTACGAATATATAAAGGACACTCACTCCCTACCTAGATAGATAGAACAGCTAGATAGCTCTTCAGTAGTCAACTTGACAATACATCTCCTTTCTAGCGAGAGACCGATCAGCAACACCACACCCGTGACCCAGCCCACTTAGCCCAAGTCTACCCCGTCTATCAAGGCTTGCCCCAAGCCTAGTCATTCTTATCAGAATACAGTCGCCCAGCATAAGTCTCGCCGTACTCGTACCCGAACACAAACCCGTTGATTGAGCCCACTAGTATCTTGTATAATAGTAATTAGACCCTGATCGTCACACCTAGTGCACCGAGGTGGGTAATTGCGTAACCCAAAGCCCTAAAGTAGGATACAGTAATTATTATTTCGGTTCCCTTAGAAGCTTCCATCTTATTTAAAAGTAGTAGTGGCTATAGGAGCTGCATAGTGGCGGGTGGCGTGGATGCGGGGGTTTACGAGGCGAAGGCCTCGTGGCTCTCAGCGACCAACCACGAAGCGAAAGAGATCGACCACGGAGTACAAGAGATCGGACAAGCGGAGCCGTTGACGTTCAGTCCTGCTTGGGGCAGGGGGAGGGCCTGGGGTCGGAACGCGATTTGAGACTGGCAGATGCACATCGAGAAGCCCCAACTCGGCATCATAACTCCTGACAATATCTTCGTCCTCCTCCCGCTTGGCCCAACCCTCCTCCCGGTGTAGGTGCCCTTCTCTTCTCCCTCGGCCAGGCGCTTCTTGACTCTATCCCTCATGCGGAGCAACGGCCGCGCCAGAGCGGCGGCGGCGGAGGTCGCGGCCGGCCCTCGGGGCCTCGAGTGCCCGGTCGTGCCGGTCCAGGAGGGCGCCGACGATGGCCAGGGCCGACTCCCGCGTGCCCCAGAAGCGGAGGGGCATGGCGCCGCCACCGACGAGGGAAGCCCAGTAGGTGGAGGTCTCCAGCTCGAGCTGCCGCCGCTCGCAGATGCTCCGTATGCTGCCTTGGGCAGGGCATCCCACATGGCCGTGGCGAGGACGACGTGGCCGTAGAAGGACGGCTCGCAGACGGCCTCGAGGAGGTCGATCCCCTCTTGGGCGGCGGAGCCGAACCTGTTCTCCATGATGGAGTGGAGGTTGATCAAGCCGATGATGGTGAGCAGGAGACCCCGGCGGCGGCCGTTGGCAGCTCCATCCTCGCCCTAGGCCGTCGTGGTGGCGACGAGGTATGTTGCCAGATCCCGCATGATGCGGATGTTCTGAGCGTCACTAAGGCCCCAGGTGTCGAGCAGCAGGACTCTCTCGCCGTTGCGGTCGAGTGCGTAGGGGGTTGTTTCTCGCGTGCCTGTGCTTCGTCAAGTAGGTATTAGCTGCGTCAGGTATTGCACTCCTGGTACACAGGAAGAGAATAAGGGGTGGAACGGGAAGAAGGGGACGCAAACCAGACGGGGCACGTACGAGAATCGCCAGAGTGTCCGACAATATTCCTCTGCCCAATGGCTGCCGCGACCAGGGAGGATTTGCCTGTCCCAATTGAACTGAGGATGAGGATTGTTTTGGTCATCTTGGAATGGTAGGATGTCTTTTGTGTGGGCCCTTGTTTGTTTCAATGAATATCTGGCACAGTTTGTTTGGTGAATATCTGTGCTTGGGCAAAGCCTGAGGGAGGAGCGACAGATAAATTAAGAGATGGAAGGGTTATAAAAAGCTAAACTCGGAAGGATAAAAATGCTAGAAGGGTGACGGAACCGAGTCCGTCTACCTCGAGAGTCTGCCTAGTGCGGAGCATTTCAGTTGAATGGGCTCGGTCAAGCTCATCACAGGTAGGACAGGGCGGGCAATTAGGTCGTTATAGCCTCATCGGTAAATATATTATTGTGAGGCAAGAAAAAGAAGAAGAAAAAGGAAGGAAAAAATGCATTTCTTCTGGCCTGACCTTGGTTAGTCCTGTGTTGTAACACTGATCCCAAGGGTTGCATACCTACCGACCGAGACCGCAATACCACTCTAGGGCGCAGGATCGCAGCCTTGCACACTTCCATTGGCTATGACCACTGCCGAAGATAGATTCCCATGGCCGACCGACGAATATGCTCAAATGCAAGTCGGGGGAATCGCTTCGATTCTTGTCAAGGCGAACGATAGGGATGCAGCCGAACAGCCGGGCAGATGCTCGGGCGCCCAAGGGTGCTTGGGGCCACTGAGCACCAAGCTAAGTCTCCTGGAGGCAGCGCTCTCCTGAGTTATTTAAAAGAACCGAGAGAAAGCACTGCTAGTCCTTGTTTGACCAAGGGAGCTTCGTCGTCAGAAGCACACGCCAGTCAATACTATCCCGTAAGTCAAAGCATCCCATTTCGGGCCACACCTCATTCGGGCCACCCAAAAAATGAAGTAAGCCACGACAACCCACCACCTTC